>LOND01002398.1:41935-56947 GCA_014220965.1 Paragonimus kellicotti
ACACTGCTTAGCTTTACCATAGTGATTCCGATAATCTAATCTAGCTGTTCGTCATCCTGCATCTTTATGTGGAAGCTCTGTCCGAATTCATCTTTTGCTGATTCGGTCACCACGGTGCTCTTTAGGCTGTTATGTTTTCATGCCTCCATCTGATTATACTTCATACTTTCATGAAAATTTTGTCTAAACGGTTAGTGGTCTGAAACGCTTAGAGATATATGGAGGCTTCCTTATGGATACCGTTTTAGTCACCCGCAGTTCGATTTGTTTTGTGATGTAGTCGCCTCGGCTTTGACTATTTTTGTGTGTGTATTGAATCTCCTTCCTCATCCTTATGTTTTGGCTTCACTTTCTTCTCATGGTACTGCGGCAATTAAATATTATTGTCAAACGTCGGCATACAGGCTGTCTACGATAAACGTAGTAAATCTTGCTCGTTTTACTGATCATAATCGTTGCAGGTTGTGACAAGACGGTTGCCGATCCGAGTATATTTCTCCTGATATCCCTGGCTAGCTAAACCCAACGAAGAAATTTGTTGACCGTAGAATGTTTGTTTGTGGACAACCATCATTCACACGTTCACCATATTGGTGTACCTCCTAGTACAAACTGAAAATATGAGTTGGGCAGTGTCCGTTTAGGCGAATGGAGTGTTTATCCATCATGGTCACCACTTACTTTGACTGCCATATCGTAAGCAATATTTGTGGAACCGGTAGCTGATGGGCCAAGCATTCTAATCGCTATACAAGTCCACTTAAGCTTTCAGTCTTTGCGCTGCAAGTTGTTCAGTTTCATGTGACGCACAAAGTCATGTAGGCTGGACACTGCCAGGATACCATAAACCAGTTAGGAGTAGCAGAAACTGGACCTGTAACCGTCTGCGCTGACCTACAGTTAGGTCGTTACGCGAAAGTTCATAGTCCAAATCTGTGTTCGTAAATCTCTGTAACATGTGTTCAGACCAAGGCTTAAATTCAAGTAATTATGATCTAACAGAATGTCGGTTTTGACGTTTTAGCAATGGTGACAATCAACAATGAGTGCTAGACACTCCTTCAGGTCATTCCTCGTTGTGGTGCGTTTGTCTTTGTATATTGCTCTAACTTGTACCATCAGTTAGAGAGCCATCATTGCTGTGCTTGAGCGGCCTGGGTGCGGCTAAAAATTCTCTGTTTCACGTCCAGTGGCCCTCATGTTTATGCGCGTTCACGTTTTGTGCGAAAGATTGCATAGTAACATTATTGGTGTGGTCAGTTTGCATTTATATTATTAATCCTGTGTCGTAGTATACCCATTGACAGGTAGAACGAGAGTTTCACCAATAACTGTACCGCGAACACGTAACACTATTACAAGCGTAAGGAAAGGTTAGGAAAGATTAAGAGGCATCATGTCACGATTCAGTCAGTTGGTTTATCCTCAATTGGAGTCTCTTATTCGGAGACTGTGCAAACCACCGACCCTGCAAAGCAAGGGAAAAGGACAGTATTTGGCTGCAGTTTAAAAACATACGACGCGCGTTCTCTCGGTTGCGGTTTCACTTTACACTGTGCCCTGAGAATGACGTTTATGGAGAGCTGGATCTCTTATGAACGTTCGGTTTTACTATAATTAGAGTATGCACCTAACTGTTATCAGACTGAACACGTAGAAATCTCTGTGCATCTTTCGTTTGGTTTCCCGAGCTCATACATTTCCACAGAGTGACGTTTTTCCGTTGGCGACATTTTGTCATCCGTGTTTTTTGAATAAAACACTGAGCTATTCCGCCAAGTGTTGGAATACTCTCACCTCCGGTTCGATAATCCACCACACAATGACTGAATTCACTTATTTGTTTTAGGGGGACGAACAGGCCCTGTCGACCGCTGTATGTTACGGTATCGTCTCACAGACTTCGCTGGCCCAAACTCGTCCAACATGTGATAATTTATCTTTTTATGCGTCACGCGCCGTTTGTGTTTACGTTGTTGGGCTAGAAGCGGCGGTTGGGTTTGAAGTATGCAAGTTTGGACGTCAAGCCTTACTTCAGTGGAACGTTCCTGGCGGGTGTTCGAAGGGCAGCAAACATATCTGATTGGTACAGCTGCCACGCACGGCTAGAACCCGCAAATGGTGCTCGTGCTGTGATCCGTTTCACTAACTGCTTGTTTTTTCTTCTTCATTATTCGCTTCTGTTCTATTACGTTTCCCTTTTGCTCGTAATGGTTCGTCACAATGTGTCTGTCTCGACACTGATCAATGAAGCTGTTTACTTCCCGTGCATCTTTTCTCCACGTTGTTTTCATGAACACAGCCAAAACTGATGGTTATGCGAAAAAACAGTCCCAAGGTGCCCAAGGCTGACGATATGTCGATCGATTGGGAGGAAACCGTATATCTAAATCTACTGATGCAATACGTGAGTCGATTACTATCCAGGTCGTACTTATCTACTACACCGTGTGACTAACGAGATTTTGATTGCTCGTCGATTTGTACCTTAAATGGAATCCGTACTTTGTTTTGTTTCCATATCTTTTTTTGTCTTCACGTTTGAGCATAGTGGTTAACAATTAATATCTGCCCATCGTTTTTTCGTGTGGTGTTGCCGCAACATCGTCCAACACCTGCACGGAATCACTTGCGTGCTTTCAACCCAATCGCAGCACTGTACAACTGGTGACGTGAATCAGTTTTGTGGGCATCCTGTTCTCGGTTTGTCTCTAATTCCGCGGTTTACAAATTGATGTCGCGGGCGGGATAAGCGGTGAATCGAGTAGATTTTCACCACAGAATCGGAAGAGGGGTGCAAGTTGCTTATGTAAATCTGATTCGACCCGGAAAAGATAAAAACGAAGAGTCTAAGTATTTCATTAGAATTGATTAGAAAGGTCTGCGGTGGTAAGAAAGCGAACAATGAAAAAAAAGATCCTAGAGGCAGGTATAGGAATATCTGTAGCAGAAACCAAGCTCAGTCACAGTTTGTAGAACCTAAAGTGAACAGTGAACAGGCCATTGTCAAGGGCCAAACAGGAATTTCACCCTACGAGGATGGTTTTGATTGTCAAGCTCTTGAAGGTGTACGTGGAACCTGCGTGTGGAAACACCAGTTGTTGGCGTTGTCACAGGTGATATATTTTATCATGGACGCAGATTGACCACACAGCCGTCAGTTATCGATGGTATGACTGTTCCCAAGACTGTGAGTCAAGCCGCAGCACCCGCGTGGATCCTGCGCGTACATTGGTATGTGTCAAGCTTGCTCTGTGCCATAATGGGAGGTCACTTCTTCGTCAACTACAAATTGAGTTATCTGAGCTAGCAGATATACAAGCGCTCTACACTTGTCAGAACGCTCCTGCCTCTAGTTTAGCCTCACACCCACCAGATGACGTTGAAACTTGTTGGGCGCATATACGACGTGCACTGCATAAGTGTGGTACTGCCTCGTGTGATGCTACTGTCAACCACTAGGTCTCCGTAAGATCACTGGAATCTCTTGATTTTCCACGGGATGTTCCATCCAACAGCGAATACAATTCAGCTCCCAAGTATACTCGCCTGGAATTCAGGAAGAAGACCGCAAGGCCCGGGTGAACATAGTGTATCATCCGGATGGTCACATTCTACTAATGTCAGCTCACTGTCTGTTACACCGGACCTGGTTTGCGAGTAGTGCGTTAGGCTGGAGGTCAAAGACTCGTGGCGAGCGCGTGACTTAGGGTTCGGTGTGATGGCACTCACACTAAAGCTTGGTTCATTATGATGTTCCTGGCTTCCTGCTGGGGTCTGAGAAGATAGTGAACACTTGGTTGAGGACGCTGTCTGATGGTGCTCGTGTTATGAATCTCGGTGTGCATTGGAGTAATTCCTTTTTCCCTCTTTACTTTTTCCCCTTTCTTTACCATACGCAATGCTCTTTATTCTTCTCGTACTGTGACACACTTGCATTTCAGACGTATAATGATATGTATTTAATGTACTTTACACTTTACATAGCAGCACATCGAATGATTGTTGTTTACGAGTCAAATGACTCGTTTAATACTGTAAGTTCAGCGATTTACTTCGGAGGTGGCGATTCCAGCTAGGCGTGAGTGAGTTTCTCATCCGGTTGCGCCGTCAGTGGCGGCTCCTATGTGCTAGAATTTGGCTGCTTATGGCATCGGTGGTGCAAGGAGTATCACCATCATCACCGTAGACGGCATTACACCGGCGATTCTCGCTGATTCACAACTGCCAAGGCGTCCGCTTGTCAGCATCTGAAGAATTTTCCCAGTTGATACGAACTGTTTGGACGCGATTGTGAGCGACCTATTATGACCTCCTCTTTTTGTTCTTAACTAGGTTTTTTCAATAAGTCAACGTCTTTCAGGAAGTGCGGGTGATAAACGTGGCTGTTTTATTCATAATGAGGTAGCTTCAGCGAGTTGAATACTGTCTAAAAGATTTCAGAGTGCAACATTCATAATAGTCTACGTTTGCTTTGTTGAACATTGGGTTTCTGTTGGGATACATACTGACATGGTTTGAAACGGTCGTTTCCAGATGTCGATCACCAACAATAGAACTCCGGTTTCTGCCTCCAAGACAACACTTCGCATAGCGCCGTTGGCGAAGTCGATTATCTTAACTTTGATTATGTTAAACGGTAGCCGAATGTCTGAAGCCTTGCGACACAAAACGTTCAGACCCCTCTGTAATTTCTCATTCTGTTGGGCTGTACACAGTGCACCAGGTTGTCGTGTTGTCGGTATGTAGCAGTACTGATGGATTTACAAGCTGTGGGGTTTCGAATACGAATGCAGGTGAACAACAGTGACTTTAGTGTGAAACTTTGTGGAACACCGCCGTTCGGACACCATAAATCAGTAACTACTTCGTTAGCCCTTGCGGTCTTCCTTGAATTAGTCAGTGGGCAGCGACAATTCATCATTGTCCTCAAAGAGCAATGCGTTGATGGTTCGCGTTGATGCTGAGGTACAATCTTGAGGAGAATAGTTACGGAGAACAAAAAGGAGACGGAAGAGGACTTAATTATTAGAGAAAGAATCTATGTAACCCTAAATATTCAACGTCAACGTATTTGCAGTTCAACAGACAACTGAGTTATACTTGAAAGCAAGACGACATCAGCAAGAGAGGATAATCACTGTTGTAAAGGCAATATATCGATGATTCGAGCTGATGTCTAACTGCTGTAAAACCGTAAAGAGAAGATTATGCTCTATCTAGGAATAGAGGGAAAGGAAGAGAGGGAACCTAACAGCTAAGAATGTTTGCCTATACTCAAACAGTTCACGTCGATGTGAATACACCTTGCAAACAGCCAACCAACCTATAAGCAAAAGTAGCGCAGAGTCATCTATACCGAAGCTTATCGCACTAGATTCATTGGCATACTCGGCCAAACGTATGACAACCGACCCAAGTCTTTGTGAATCTCATCTTCGCTCAAGACCTCTATAAATTGTAGGTAACGGACCCAGTATTGTGATATGTCCACAGGTTGGTGCGTGTTCTCTAAATGCACGTTCCTGGTTGGTTTCGCTCACAATGGGTTGCGATCAAACTTTTTAGGTGATGACTTACGTCGCTCGAATTTCCACTTATTGTTGACGTCATTTCGTTCGGTGATGAAATGTTGGCGACCGAGTTATCCGAGGCGTGCCAAGAGGCGTGCATTAAAATGCTTATCCACCATTGCTACCAACCGTTTTATTGTAAAAAAAAAAAGTTTGTTTCGTGGATATTAATTTATTTTTAGTGAAGTATCACTCCAACGAACGCCGCTGCAACGAAAGATCTGCTATAATATTGAATCTTTCTAGTTATGTAATATTGAGTAGGTTTTCGTGTTCACTGGTTTAACTGTCTTTATATTGAAATTCTGATTATATGAAATGGATCAACCATCCGCACACGTTTGTGCTCATCATCACGAAATGTGCGTGATGGATCACACTTTCATCATTCTCATACTATTAAGTAATGTGACGCATTGCACATGTTGATCGCTGTGAACCCTGTCAGATGTGCACAGTTGAGTTCGCCTTATGGATACTCTCTCACTAAGAATAACTGTGCACCGCGTTATCAAAAGCAAAGTGGCGAGTGAGCATTTTGAACATCTGGTAGATTAAACATGGTATGATAGTAATTGCCATCATTATTCAGGACAGTGGCTGGTAAATATTTCCCACCCACGTCTGGTCAATTGTTACGAT
Organism: Paragonimus kellicotti; assembly: GCA_014220965.1. Taxonomy (NCBI): domain Eukaryota; kingdom Metazoa; phylum Platyhelminthes; class Trematoda; order Plagiorchiida; family Troglotrematidae; genus Paragonimus; species Paragonimus kellicotti. The sequence continues at coordinate 48,151 of LOND01002398.1, forward strand.
GATGATGTGTTCCACTGATGATGCAAAGTTTTATTGAGGAACGCTTGTACTACCAATTCACAGTGAGTCAAGCACACTGATTAATGTGCTCTCAATTACTCGCAGGAATGGTCGCATAGCGTTGTTTATGTATGCATATGTGAGTAAGTAGTAGGCGAATAACTGGTTCAGGTGGATGATTTGTAACATTGCAACTGGTGTGTAACGCTTCATTTCTTTTCTTAGTTTGGATCATCCATCCAGAGAGCAACGTCACTGTGCATAGTGGACTTGTGTGTCAATCCTGCGCTGATTTTGTTTAGACCATATGATCTACTCTTCAAACCTTGTTTAAATGAAAACTGGATTTGTTGGGTCATGCACAACGACATACCAGTATCATATGGCTTTTCATGATACACATGCGTGTGTGGTGCTGGTTTGGTTTTACAGATCTGCTATGAACCGCACAAATGGGGAATGGCAAAACATAAACCGGACCATGGTGATACTGTATGTCGAAAACAACAAAATGAGTCGGATATTTGCTCCTGTTCATAAGTTGTTCGTTATAACAGTGACCGTTATGGCGAATTATTTTCTGATCCAGAGACTTTCATTATGGCGGCTGTCTACTGCGATTGACGCGGCATTTCCTTCTCAATTTTTGCTTCTGTTCTTCGAAATGGTGTGTCTCAGAAGGATAGTCCTTATCAGCGAGCTCTAGTAGTATCACTCATAGTTAATCACTTAACTGGGGTCTACTCCTTGAGATGAGGGACTTAAGTACGTGGTCACACAGTTCTCTTGATTGATTCTATTGGAGTTAAGGTTGGTCTAACCCTTGAAACACTGATTCGAAGTCAAGCTTGACGTATTTTGCGTCATTTATGGGGTACAGACTTCATAGTCATTTAACTGACTTTCCTTTTTCCTGTTATCCTTAAACTCATAAACATGTATTTACGTGGAGCGGTTACTTATCGCAAGTTTTGTCTGATTGGGGATTGGGATGAGTACATTCGTCATGGGCAGACCGTTGTGTCTATCTTCCCCGTTGTTGTTTTTGCCTTATCGTAATTTGTGGGTTAGTTGTGGTTTTCGCTATTTGGTAGAAATATTCGTTCAACTGGTTTGTTGTAACTGACTGAACGGTTTTATAAACACATCCTTACTTGCTTGGAACAATCTGTCTTGTGTTTCTACCTGTCTGCAGAATGTGAACTTTCTGCAATGTAACTTAACAGAAATGGTTCCAAAATATTTCGTGGTGTATTATTCCTCCCAATGTGGCGGCATTTTTCGTGTTTCATGTTTGGCTGACACGCAGTCCGTATCTAAGTCAATTTCTCGGTTTAATTATTCTCGTTGATCTCTCTTAAAATCACAACTGTCGCGTTCAGCCGCATAGTCACATACAGTTCCGTCTCATCCTGATGTTGCCGTTCGTTTTTCTTGACAGTAATGGACAAGTTCAAGCGGTAGAATGGTGCCCGTGTGATAACGTTTACACCTCCCATTTATCGAAAACGACACAATTCCGATCACGATTATGCTTCCATTCATTTTTCTAAACTACGTATATATCAATTTTATGTATTTTAGATTGAGAAATGAGCAGTTTTGCAAATGCTTTTCTGTAGCTTGCACTCTGGCCAGAGGCTTGAGAAATGTTCCCTGCACGCGACTCATAATCGGCTGCGTTTGTACAGTTTTAAAGTTTTCCTCGTTTAATCCTTGCCACATCTCAATCTAGATGTCCACGACAGTGAACTCTGCTTCTGTTATAAGATCAGACTGGTCGATGTTGAGTGAAGTGCTGATAGCTTAAAGGCCCTCAATTCCTCGAAATGTCTCGGTATCGGTGCAGTACAGACCTATGCGTCGTCATCAGTTAACCGTTTTGAGTGAATCCACGTTGCCCAGTACCATCTTGTACAATAGCATGGCATCATAAATGTTCGCTTCCTCCGAATGGTATGATTCGGATGAGTCAGTTAACGTGTCTGGTAACATCCATCCATACCTGCCTCTGGAGGACTCACCACACTAACAACGAACGACTGATGCGTGAGGTGCACCGGTTGGTGGCAAGAATTCGACTGAAATATTGTTGACTGTCACTGATGACCCCTGCTTGGTGACAGTGTCTTGTAAAACAGCTACTTGACAACCTATCCAAGGAGCCTGGAGGGTGACAGATTCTGCGTCATTGTTTCACGTGCAAACTCTGTTTCAGCATATTATCGGTTGTACACGTAGTTGCTAACTTACGGATGATCCTATTCTTTTCTCTCTCTTGACCTCCACGTGCCCTCAGTTTGTTTACGTTGTTACTGTGGCCGTTTGCACTCGGACAGGCCTGTTGGAGTTGGAGATTTTGAAGAAGTTTTCCGAGGTAAGGACACTATCACGACGTTTCATCTGCTTATCGTTATTCCATATGTGCGATTTTGAACTCAGCCTTTTACAGTAGACATTAGAAGATATGGCGGATAATTGCGTTCCGTGGTGTGAATGTTGTCATTGCTTGATTGATTTGTCTACGGAATAAGAACTGTCCATGGAGAGGGGCGAAAAGAAACCACACAAGCTCCCTATGAATGCCGCCATGCTTCCGCTGTCAACTCCCTTGCGTGTGTATAACGTTTAGATACTTTATTGTCTACCATTAGAATGTTGTCTTTTAAGTTTTTTAATTAATATATTTAATAAAGAAGACAGTAGGCTGATATTGCACGATTTATGTCCGGACAAATTTCGCTGCATCTTTACGAGTGCATACTACAGACCATTTATATATCAGTATGAGAAAACGAACAAGATACCAGAGAAAGTCAGTTGTCAGAGTGCACAATCATTGTCACTACCATTGTAGCGACAACCCTACAAACAATTGCTTCTAAACATACAAACGAGTTTTAACCTTCGGATGGCAACTGCTTTAGCATACCGCAGTGTTCGTCTATGTGATGTTGAGTAGACAACGCGAGGTGCTGTTGAGTGGTCGCATTAGGGTTGCATCACTAAAATATGAAGTGCGATGGATGATGCAGACTCCCTGTTTCTATGCCTGGCTGTGACGCCATGCGTTTGCGTGACTTGTTTTTTTTTACCCTGGTTCACAATTGGCTCTCAGTCCAGGCTGTATAGAATGCTGCGCGTCTATATCGGTATCAATAGGTAACATTGCAGTTTGCGGACTCGAGTACCGTTTATTTCACACTGGGCGTTGAAATCCGGAATGTTCTGAACGTAATCACTGGAAAGATCGCGTTGTATTTTCTCATCATGGTCAAATTCTTGACGGGGATAGAACGTTTCAAGTCACTTTATACTAATTTTCAACTACGATAGCTTCTAAGTTTTGTAACTCTCTCCATCTGGAAGACAAATGTTTGTCATTCCTTGTGTTTGCCTATCTGTGGGAATTTTACCTCACCCCCTCCTTGGGAGAAATAGCACACATTACGACTGCTAAAGGGGAGGCTGGATGTGTTTATCTCCTAGTAAAACCAAGAGATGATGTACGATCCAGTGTGCGATTGTGACGAGCGCAAGTCCTGTTGCCCAATAAAATTGCATTTGGGCATAAGACTAACATGACAAAGAAAACAATTGGTTCGTTCACCCGGAGTGAATCTAAGGGCACCTCTGGCGACAGAGGGGTATCTCTCTGAAGCTTAAAGTCGCGTATATAAGGCGACAGTGAGGGCTGTGTTACTTTACGGCAGCGAAACTTGGCCGCTCAGAGTAGAGGACGTGAACCGTCTTCAGGTATTTGACCACCGATGTCTGCGTTCGATCGCTCGTATCGGGTGGCACCAGCGAGTAAGCAACGAGGAGGTTAGGAAGCGGGTATTTGGTAGTGATTGTCAAACGAGTTTTTTTGTTCAATCCTTACATTTGCACAGACTTAGATGGTTAGGTCATGTACTAAGGATGCCAGCTAGTCGTCTTGCCACACGAGCACTGTTTGCCGACGCTGCGGCCGACTGGCGTAAGGTGCGAGGTGGACAGATGACCTGGCGTAGACAAATGAAATCGTTCACGAAGGGGTTGGCCACTGTAGATCGGGTTCGTCTCCCGGGCTGGGGCCCTCGCGACTCAGAGTCGGTGGCTTGAGACGTTAGGTGAGATGGCTCAGTGGCGTGAATGTTGTCGTTGTTTGGCCGAGTTGTCTGTGAAGTGAGTGCACTTAATGACGCGGGGCAGTGAAAGCCGTAAGGAAGCTGTCTTGCTGATGACGCCTTACTTTCACTTACAGCTCGGTTGTTTGTTTGCAAGGTGTAGGCACCTTGATGTTGAATGTTGAATATAGACGTAGCTATTTTTGGTCATTCTGTTCCCCTCCGCTTCCGTTTTTTTCCCACTAACAGGGTTTCCTTCTTTCTTCATGGTTGTTTGGCAGTTATACATCAGTGATAACCATTGTCTGTGTTGTATATTGTGTTTATGGTGTTTATGATGATGATGGTATTGATTGATTGTATGGCAGTCACATTCACTGTCAGCATTCTGATGTAAGTGGTGATAGTGTTCGAAAGTAGTTTGGGGATTAGTGGACACAAATTAGGTGTCGCCAATTGCTGTACGTATTTCCTTATGACGGCTGTAACCAGTGATGAACACCGGTCTGGGGACCATAGCGTAAAAGTCTGATATCCTTGATTACTGCCAGCTTTACGATTCGAGTGTTGATGTTTTATGCTGGCATTATTGCCCTCCGTAAGCTTGAATGATGGAAATCGACTGCAGTCTGTTAGCAATGATTGGATCGATCTTTATGTCAAAATATCGCGCAGTAACAGATTATGGAAAAGCTACCCATAAAAGCATGTTCAATAACTTTCCGTTTACTCACACCTGTAGCCAGCCTGAGAACCTGAATTTCTAGTTCAGCTGTTCTGTTGTAGCCTCACCTTATGGGACAGCCTCTTAATGTTTTAATTAGTTTCACCTGGAACGAATTTGATCATCGCATCCACATACCTAATTGTGTAAGTTCGAGCCTTGGTTACCACGGCTGCTCCTACGTAGGTCTGATCGGACAACTTCCAGTGTACATGCGATCCACTTTGTCATATGGGGCAAAAGGTGAAGTCGTTAATGTTGTTAACTGACGGCGTTGCTTTTTCATTATCCCGCCTAGTTTGATCCTATCTTATCTTAAATGTTCAAGTTTGTATGGATATTGTGTACCCCCAAACCGGTATTGTAACATCGGACGTCATCTCATGGTGACTCAACTGATTGCTCTCTTCGCTCACAATTCATTAACCTATTAGTGAAAATGTTCGGTGCATCTTTTTGCAGTCTGGATCCTTTCCACATCATGATAATGTGGGATTCCTGGGTCGACATTTTGGCAGTGTGACAAACAATGCCTATTGTTCATCCCGCCAGCCAGCTCAACAGTCACGTGTGAAATTTTTGCAAGTTCTTGGCCCGCATTCCATAGGTCTGGTCGAATTGGCCATCTCGGTCGTCGATGGACTTCCCAAATGTCTATGCGGTCGATCTGCAGGACTTGATCTCCTCTCCAGATGTTGTTCTTGTCAAACAGTCGCTCCTGTTGACAGACATCTTTCCGACGTTTCCCCATCGAATCGATTGGTTGATGCCAAAGCGGTAACTGAACAGCCAGAAAAGGTTTGTTTCGGACAGCTCGGTTCTTCTCAACTTTTGTGTTCCCGTCCTTGGTTCGCAAACTCCGCCCACACGATATCCTCATAGTTGTCCAACGTAACTCCTCCTTTCTTTCGTTAGAGTGCAAGTGCTGTTTATCTTCCCATGATTACTTACCTGTTAATCAATACCATCACTGATGTGTTGCTTCATTTGTTTTCGTTTTCGAATCTCGATCGCATTCTTCTAACTTCCGCCTGCTCATTGCTTGTGTTCTGCATGCTCGTCTACCCACCTGCGGTTCACAATAATTGTGTGCGTGCGCTTATATCTTATTTTTCTCTGACTACATGTGTATAGTCTGTTTGTCTCTTAGTGTTAAAAATGCATCCGACCTCGCGTGTCTCTCGCTCCAGACCGTATATGCTTCACCCAATCGACGTCGTATGGACAGTAAGGGAAATCGAGAGGAAATGGTGTACCCCAATCTGTTTTTCAGTCTGGAAAATTACGACGAAGTGAGTTTTGTTGTTACTGATCTGTCCGAATGAATACTTGCTGTCTCTACATACAATGAAACTATTCTGATTGACAGTATTAACATTGAAGAAAACGAGTTAGAACTGGTAGGTGCAAGTATTTCCCACCAAATTTACAACAACATGAAATGGTGTGTTATATCGAACAGTTTGCATGGATAGTCAATCGGTGGGTTAAGGTAGGTCCAGTCCAGACAGAGTCACGTTCACGGACAGTTGTTTCTGAACACACACGTATTGGCATTATGGGGGATCATTCTAGTGTGTTCATTCATTTTCCGAGTCAGGCCGTTCTCACTCCCGCGACCGTCACACATCGGTTCTAGATTCTGAATCAGATATCGAGTGGACGGAGATTAATGGAGGGTAGACTGCGTTTTGCACGTTGCCATGTGCTTCTAGCACAACAACAAAAACCGGGGTCACTGTGCTTGTTTGTGTTGCGATCTTATATGTGATGTTCTTAAGTTCCCAAACTGTTCACACAAGTCAGGCTATAGTTGGTTATCTATACAGACCTTGGCAGGTGTAAATCAAACTGCGCCTTTCTTGTGGTAGTGTAATTTAGAAATTGGCCTTGTTATCCTCATATCAGTATGCTTGTTATTCGATGGATAATGCAAACAGTATTGGTTCGCTTCATTGTGACCAAGTCACATGAAGATACCGCTACTCAGTTAGTGCAGCGGTCATGCTGTAAAAACTTGAAGTTAGACTCCGTAAAATCCTAGGATGTAGTTCTTACTTGCCATCGCTTGGTCTGCGATTAAAGTACTTGCTTGTTACTTTCGACCTACACCAAATTAGTGCACGAGCTACCATCCTGGTATTACATTTTTCTCTCGATCTAAACTTCCAATCTTCTAAAGTTCAGTCTTACTTTCCTAATTAGACCTTTTTGTTCACTGATTATATCACTCTTCTATTGCGTTTTTGGTTGTCTTCCTGATAAAGCTTTTCACGTGATACACCGTTCCCTCGAGTGTTTATGCTAGTGTAGTCTGATTTCATTGGTTAGTTTACCTTAATTTCTGTTTTTACAGCTTGTGCTCAACTTTGGTGCGCAACACTGTGAATCTTGACAACTGATAAGAAGTAGGGGTGTTTTGTTTCGAACATTGCTGGCAACTGATCACAGCTGTCGCATTCCCACATACTTTCCAGTCAGCCCCTTCCGAAAAAAAGCACTAGACTCGAGTCGCGCTCTTTTTACTGCTCGTCAGTATTGCATATATTTGCTATAAGCGAATGTGGCTGAGCGTTTACAGATTATGATTCATTCGTGTCTAATGGGGGGTCAGTGACGCAGTGGTTGACGCAGTTGCCTCGTGAAAATGTGATCGGAGTTCTAATCCCGGCCGTGGCAAAGATACGTACTGCAACGACCTGCTAACAAGAGACTTGGAAAAGTTTTTAAATGGGATGTAACGTCTGCTGTCAACTGTGATTTTTTCGTTCATTCATACCGTACTAATTTAATGTGCCTATTTATCACAATCGCCTCAGATATTTGGATCATTATGTACATAAACATCTTTACCCCTTTTTCCCATACTTGTTACGCTTTCTTTCTAATAACTGAGGAGTTTGTAAGAATTTACAAAGTGCCTAGTTTCACAAATCAAAGTACTTTTCCACTTTTAGGACAGTTTATGTTCTGCTTTCTCACCGGTCTATGTAAAAGTATTTCCAGTGTGTTGGTGCGTCTATTTTGTGCACTAAAACCCTGTTTGACTACGTTCGGAACTGGTTGTGTAGAATGCTTTCTAGTTAATCATTTTGATAACTTTTTTGTTCGCTCCTCCGCCTGATACTTCTTCAGATTTGTCTATATGCATAACAATAGCAGAATTCGTATGGAAGGCGCAGTCTCGAAGAAGCTCAGATTCCTGTGTAAATGCGTACGTTTGATGTCCAGTGCATACGTGTATTCCACGGACGATCGGATTGATAACACATTCTAGTTCCAGTGAGCCATGGTAGAATCAACCCGCGAAACACTTCTTTAGCGCCGTGAAAATATGTTTCGTACGAGAAAATGCATACATTTATTAGATCAAAGCGATGCATGATATGGTGAAAGGTACGGCTTGTTTGTCAAATAGACCCGTTACTTCATCTTGTTCAGCCTTGTTGACTGCTGCCCGATATGGGCAACTACCACTGTTATATAGTGATTGTCCCACATATCTGTTGATCGGTTTGCAGATGTGAACCTGTCTCAGTACACCTCTGGATGCTTATTGGACGGTTTAAATATGTCCTCGGATAAAATAACTGTCTCAGTAAACCGGACGGGTTGTATTAACTGCCGTTGAGGAATGAGATGAGACAAGGTTATGCGAAAGTTACAGGATGAAACTGTTTGTTAGACCGAAATCCACGTACACTGCTTAGCTTTACCATAGTGATTCCGATAATCTAATCTAGCTGTTCGTCATCCTGCATCTTTATGTGGAAGCTCTGTCCGAATTCATCTTTTGCTGATTCGGTCACCACGGTGCTCTTTAGGCTGTTATGTTTTCATGCCTCCATCTGATTATACTTCATACTTTCATGAAAATTTTGTCTAAACGGTTAGTGGTCTGAAACGCTTAGAGATATATGGAGGCTTCCTTATGGATACCGTTCTAGTCACCCGCAGTTCGATT
>LOND01002399.1:6656-19733 GCA_014220965.1 Paragonimus kellicotti
ACAACGTATTTCTCACGCCATGGCGTTTTTTAACTTCCTACCGAAAGACACGGTTTGTACTATGGTTACAGGATTGATGTAGGACTGTAGACAATATTGATCGAAATAGTTGCCTGGACACAGTGATGTGAACGACGCCAATACCGCCTACATTTTACGCTCCAACGGTGGAGAGTCAATGTCGCTGGAATACATTCCTCGTATACTCACGTGCTTTAAGGTTTCTATTAGTTCAAGGAAGTCTTTCAGACAATGCGGGTATAACACTTTACAGATGGGCTGCAAAATGTCAGCAAGCTAACGGGCAACTTTAAAGTTCTCAAAATTGTCCACGCACGTGATCGGTTGTAAAGGAGCACTATCCTTGCAGTTGTGGAACGCATCTCATTCGAGTGTTTTCATACCGATTGGTTTCAGTTGCCTACACTAAACCTATACTGAAGTAGCAGAAGCCTCATAGTTGAGTAAAAATGTTTTCTTTCGTGTAACAGTTGAATTTTTGGGTGATTTTGTCTCTAGACACAGTTGTCATGTAGTTATTCATTTCGGGCACCATAAAATTCGTATTTTGTTATACGCAGAAGACATTCGATTTAGCGTTAAAGGACTTGCATCCAGACAGATAGACGGTGTTTCTATGGTTAATCCGGTAAGACTAACTTTAGCGGACATTTTCGAAACGGCTGAGCGGCAATTCCCAGATAATATAGTCAAAATTTTGTCATACAAACGACACGTTGATATTTTAAGTTTCGATGGGGTCGATCATTTTGTTTCGTTTTTCGACCATCTTAGGAGTATTCAACCACTTCACCAGTAGAGAACGAAGACGTCATAAGATGGTAACTTTTCGCTTACTTATCATTCGCGCACTTAAACATTGGATTTTGTATAGAATGCGAGTAGCGACGTCGGAAAAGGCACATATTCGGGCTTTACCCGAACCAGACAGAGGCTGTTTATCAGCATTGCCTCAGGGAACGCGAGCAGTCTTGGATTTCGCGTTACGCAGCAACACGTCAAACGAGGTCAACGGCTTGACCTGCTTCTGTAATGCATCCTGCAATGGATGAGGTCGAGTTTCTGTTCCCACGTTCATTCTGCTGTCCATTGTGTTGACATCATGGCGCGCATCAAACCACCTGAACATCGGTTCAGTCGTTTGTTGTTGTTGTAGCAACTGATCTGTTCTGCCGATATGGACGTCACCGCAGCTGCAAGTGAACTGATATTTTATATGGGAGACAGGACGTTTTTATAAGATACAATTGTGAGCAAGCTGACATCACCTCGAGTTGAAGGTGACAGTTGCAGTTAAGCTACAGGTTATGAATAACCTTAGACAGACTGCAATTTTGGATCTAAGTCGGTTGTAGGGTAGTCACCTGATGACGTACGTGCTCCTAGTAATTGACGTCCGATAGGCGTCTCATCGGGGACCTTATGAAGTCGGCACGATGTTATCCGTGACATAGAGTTAGTCAATGAATGCTCAAGTTCTCCATTCCGTCACACTTTGAACGTCACTCACATTTAATCGGTGATTCACTATAAATACGGAATCACTAACGTTTTCTTAGTCTGATCAACTGATAAATATGACATGCGGGGTCGATTTTGAGAAGTGGCGATGGAAAGCACGACTGGTATTCAACAAAGACCACGTAAATGATGTTTGTTGTGACAGTCATAACAACAGTACATTGTTTTGTTCACTCCGAGCAATCTCTCTCAACAACCACAGTTGATCAGACATAGTGCACTGGATAAGACTGATCGACCAGCCCGCTTCATTGGCAAACTCCATGAAGACCCAACCCAACTGAGAAGCAGTTCACCGAAAGTTTGCCCGTCGAAATTTGTAGGACAGTCGTGAAACTTTCGGTTCGTCGAACAAACGTGTTAGGGAAGCCAGCTTTGACAAACAAATTACTATGTGTTCATCCATGTGACGTGGCGGACTGTCCGAGAGAGAGACGTATCTGAAGGCCAGTTTTTAATTCTAAACGCAATGTGTATCGACAAAAAACATGGAACAACCAGAGAAACACTCAATTTTGCTCTTCTGGGGGCTGGACACACCAGGAATGATTTTTCAACGTCAGTTCGAACAGCAGTTGAGTTAAAGAGCTCTAACACTGTACCTAAGATGAACATCACTCCGAAAGTAGTAAACAATTACAGAAGCGAAAAGACCTCAGCCGCACCACAGACCTCGCGAATGAGACCTGCATGATTGGTGGCTGCAGCATACCCGCGATGTTACAACTGCTATTACCAGTCTACAGTGTCGACAGCAAGGACGCAATAAAACTTTCTCCGGGCTGAATCAGGTTGTTCAATGCCGAAAAGCAACATGAGTGTACGCGTGCAACCCAGTGTATCCATACTGTCCATGAGTTCATTTATGAACGCGGTGGTCGTCATCCGATGATGGCCGCGGTGTAATCTACTGTATCTCGAGAAATAATAAAAGAAAAAAAAAAAAAAAAAAAGCAAGTTTAATATCTACAGAATCCTAATATGGAAAATTAAAGATCAATCAACAAATTTGCTTGTTAGCTTTAGTGTAGAACAAACGTTATTGCCACCATCATCTCTACAAACCTATATCGTGATAGATAACCCGATCGAAGACGCGGTTATTCCAAAACTCAGTGGAATATCTCAACGCAGCAGTAAGATATGTCCAAAGCCCATAGCGAGTGGATTGCGGACAACACGGGCGACCAGATGAGCCAACGCTTAACAAAATTGGACCGACGGATGAGGAATGGCAAGCAAAAAAAACCACGACGGAAGGCGTCAGCTACATAAACAAATCAGCCCAGAAATACACACCACGTGCAACTGGAAATCATCTTTGCGCTGTAGACTGGAATTCCGGTTCATAAACGCGAGCGCGCGAAACGGCGTGGAAAGGGTGCGAGTTGGACAATAAACATCATGCTTTACTGAACGACTTTTGCTACAATAAGACCTCTCGAAGTAAACTAACAAAACGATGCAGCAAGAGTAGACCAGTCTTAACAAACAGTAACCACGTGAAATCAGCCAATCATTCATGTTCCTTGGTTATATCAAAATCAATTATATTGGCCGTTTTGAAAATCACGGAACACACGGCAGAACATCGTATTAGAGACAAATGATATAATGCAGCGTAGTAACGTCCTCTTATCACTAACTTGTGTATGTAAAAAAACGGCGCCCTGACACCGTGCTTTCGAACGAATGTTGTCTTCGAATAACCCGGCAAAAAACTGAGCTTGAGCACACAATCCTAATTCCCACAAGTACTTTCTGCTATCAATCAAGCATCATGAGTCCAAATGCTAGCCACAATCTTCAACCTACTTCAACCATTGTTGAGAAACAAAGAATAAAAGAGCAAATGACTTTCTCGATGACAAAAATTCGAAGCATACAAACCTAAATACTCACAACAACGGCCAGAGGACATCACAAACTGGAGAAAGATCTTCAGTGATTAGACGCGCACACAAGCGATCAAGTGCAGGTTTCTGATCGCATTGGTCTTGGCAGTGTGTCTGGTAATACACATCTAGCCAAGTCAAATAGGATGGAAGTAACCATGTGGCCTGCCGCACGGTGGCCGAAATGTTTGATGAGTCGGTGGGATGGTCGCGCAACAACTGGAGAAATGGGAATAAAGGCGAGAAAGATAGCTTAAAAAGCAGCAAGTATTCACAACCTGTCAGCAACAGAGGTAAATCAATTCAACCAAAGTGACTAGATGTCATTGTGTAAACTAAATAAAGTCCGTTTTTTACTACCAGAAGTTACGAAGAAATTAGAGATCTAGAAAGAGTGGGTAAACCCGTATGTCTCATAAGCGCACTAGTGAACGGCGAAAAGATCACACAGGCTTCGATCGATCTTGGTGGCTGGGCCACAACTTTAGACTATGACCCAACAAAGACAAACATCAGGTTTCCTATGCGCAGACCACGTCAAAATCAAACAAGAGAACTATTGGTTAATAATGCTCAATGGCGCGAACAATGCCGCTGCTTGGTTGAGTTGTCAATAAAGTCAGGATAGGAGAGGGGTTAGTAAAATTCATACTACAAATACAAGTTTATTCCCATTTGGATCTCGGAGTTAAACATCCCTATTTTGGATGCCCGAGTTTAAACAGGTAGATTCTTAATAATTCAGACTTTTAACTTCCGTACGTTTAACTCCAACCAGGGCGGTTTTGTTTCATGGTTGCATGACCGTCAAACCAGTGACCACCCATTATCACGTTCATGACCATATCACGTTTCATTGCAGCATGAAAGTATAAACTAAAATGGTATATTGGCAGAATCGACAAACTACGCCTATGAACGATTCATTCTGATTGCCTCTGAGCGACATATGGTGGTGCTTTATACAGCCTTGGCTGCACTCCCAAGACATTTTCAAATCGTAAATTTATTACTGACTAGTAGTTTGGCGAATTTGAATATTTAGAAGAGATGCAACGGTGTTTAGTCTGGATTGTATTCGCAAAGTCACAAGGTCATATATTCAAAAATTAATAAAACACGCCCCAATGTCGTTCCGAATTGTATTTGCAAAAATGAGATCAATCACAAATCCACACGCCTCACTGTGGTGAAAATCTAACTGATTCACCATTTATCCCAAACCCGACACAGCAATAGAACATTTAGCAAGGGACTAACACAAATGTCGCGTTAAAACTACCAGATCAGGATTGGACGAACATCTTCAATGCTACACCCCTCATTATTCGTTAAGTTCTTTGTTCTGTATTGCGCCAATCAGATTAAGGGTTGTGACTTCGTAGGTGCAAATGACTAACCAATGACAAATCGACTCCTCTAATGCTGTTGTACATCTATAAATGCGGCTTCTTGTATCATGAATAACAGCTACCTACTGCAACCATTACGAAATCTTCCCCTTATTACTTACATTCGATTTCTAGGGCTGTTTCTGTCGCTGGTTCGAATCCAGCCGAAGCCCTGACTTTTCACAATTGGGTCTCATCTAAATCATCAAATCTGTCCAAACTACTCATTGGTAAAACAATTCTATTACTGTCATCAATTGACTCCTCAGTTTTCGCAGTCTTCCACACTGACGTTCTCCCGAACAAGTAATCGAAACAGACAAACGCAATCGTTTCCTAGTGGTTTCTCGTGCAATGCATCTGACTCTACCATGGAATTGATTTTTCCATCGAAACGAGACTGAATCTTGAAGCGGTGTGACGGCTTACGCATCTCGATGACCTATTGGGCTAAATTCAACGGCATGACGCACGTACAGACAGAGTCATTCATACCAGGCAAATCACAGTCTTCTGGCCGTTCAGGATGGGGGCTGGAAGACTGGCTTTTTTTCCGGGAACAGTAACAGTTTTGGTATACTGCCACCCACCCGCCGCCCTGCGGTGCGGGCTTTTGAGCCAAAGACGTCGGTTTGGAACCCTAATCGCTCTCCTATGTAGGTCTGGGCGACCTGGCGTCCTAGCACAACCATGAATACTCAAAATAATGTTAATTCCATACTGCATCAGTCGTCTTGCAGTATAACGGTCGCCTTATCTGCTGCATACGGCAGGGTGAATAGGCGAAAACATGCTACTGCTGACAACCCACAACTGTCCCATCAAACTTAGCTCTCAGACCCCTCCCAACCCTATCTCTAGTAATTACTCCGTAGGTTTTACAACAGGTACAGCTGAGCATGGTAACAATGTGCTGGTGAGCCCTATCTCTTACCACACAGCCTCAGACCTCTCTTGTCTCTTGTTTAGATTTAGAATCCCAACTAATACAGGTGCTCTCAACGCCTGCACTAACCGATAGGTCAACGGCCGCACTTTCATGAACGTTTAACTTGTTGAATCTCAACGTCCGCTGCACTTCAGAGACTAGAATCCAGACCCGTAGTCAACGTATGAGACTAACAGTTTCAGTACCGTCTGCTCGATACTGACTGTACACTTCCGGTAGATCCACGGTCGTCGACAGCGTTCAGGCTGGAATCGGTAAAGTCCCCTGAGGCCTAAGGGTCGTGTAGACAGGACAATAATGAGGGCTTTATTACTTTACGGCAGCGAAACTTGACCGATCAGGGTAGAAGACGTGAATCGTCTTCAAGAACTTAAATAACGGTCTGCGTTCGATTTGCTCTTATCGGGTGGCAGCAATGAGCAAACAACGAGGAGATTAGGAAGCGGGCGTTTGACTGTGACCGCCAAGCGAGTTCTTTTATTCAATCGTTGAGTTTACACAGACTTAGATGACTAGGCACACTGAAGATGCCAGATAGTCGCCTGCCACATCAAGCACTCTTCCCTGTTGCTACGGCCAACTGGCGTAGAATGCGAGGTGAACTGACGACGACCTGATGCAGAGAAATGAAATCGATCGCCAAGGAGTTCGTCATTGTAAGTCGAATTTGTCTTCTGGGCTGGGAACCTCACGACTCACAGAGTAGCTGAGTGAAGATGTTAGGTCAGACGGCGGCCAATAGATCTCAGTGGCGTGGATGTTGTCGTTGTTTGACCGAGTTGTCTGTGAAGTAAGTGCATTCACTGACGCAGGGCAGTGAATGCCGTAATGAAGCAGTTTTGCTGATGACGTCTTATTTTCATTTACAGCCCGGTTGTTTATGACAATGAATATTTGAGTATAGACGTAGATACTTCTAGAATTTAGGTCCCCTTCCCTTCTTTTTCTCTCAAGCTAAGACTTGCGTTATTTCTCTTGGTTGTGTGGCAGTTAAGCATCAATAAGAACCACTGGTATATTGTTGTCAATAAAGAGAGATGACGACGATGATGACGAGGTGGCTGAATTCACCGGGATTTCCTGCCTCAAATGGTCTTGCTTTGGCTGAAGGTTCAAGTGCGCGAGCACCAACTACAACGACTTCAACTTCTCTTACTTTTGCTTCAAGTGCTTCACTTAACTGCCTATTTATGTAACGCATTTATTCTCTCTCTCATCGTATGGCACAGGTTTCTTGCACCAGATGAAGATCAGAGTAATCAGTTGAGGACGGAAACTGTAATGAAATCAAAACCAGCATAATGTATTGTCTGGTAGACCATACGTCTGATAATAATGTTTCTTTTGCCCGCATCTTGCTGACAATAAATTCAAGCGTCACAGTCGCATATCAATGAAGGAACGATAGTTGACGAAGTTGAATCCACAACTTCATCACATTCCTTTTCGTGAGCACTGTATGTGTAATCAATTCTACTTATTTTGCTCAAATGAAAGTAAAATTTTGAATTAGTAAAGTTTCTTTGAAAATGTTGCTCAAAAGATCATTTAGAACAGTAGTTTTGTTTTCACCAGACCTGCTCCACAAATTATGGTTGAAGTGAACAACTGCTAGCTTCAATTGTGATTTTTTCTACAGTTGACACCATGGCTTTTGGATGCAACTATGACAATCACTGGTAAGTTCGCACTTTGCGAGACTCTCTTCAGGAATTTTTAGAGCACTACTCCGTTCCGAATGATGAAAACAACTTTCTCGTACGACATTGAAATTCTGACTTTTTAAGCCAGTGATCGTCAAACCAACATCTTCCCTATCTATCAGACAGAGATAAGTGAGAAAACAACCGATTGAATAGCAGAAACAACCGTTGGCTTTTGTTTGATGATCAAAATCAAAAACATGTCCATAACCGTAACTAAAGTTATATCGATAACAATCGAATGAGGTGATGTTACATCTTACCAAAATTCACAAACCTTCAAAAACCTAAGAAACGCATTTCAGTGTTCATTGTTTGTCATCCGGTTGCAACCTAAATACCAAGCTCGGTGAACAACCGAACATCCAAATCATCAAGTCGAGCTACCAAATCTATCACTATTTCCAATAATCACAAGTGTTCAAAAGCTGTCCAATGACTTGAAAATCGCACTTTATTTTTCCAAATTCAGGCGTAACTAGACTACGTTACGCAACCATCATACCATTCGTAGAAGCATGGGATCGGTAGGTGCATCCTTAAATTTTACTTCACGCAATAACATGGAGCTTAAATGGCCTACTATGGCATATGAACAATCGATGCGCAACACGATCACCTCTGATTTCCCCGTGTAGAGGTGCTCTATCTTCAGGCACAATACACGTATAAATGAACAAGGAGAAACGTACATGCACGCATTTGTAACGTATAGCACAACGGTGGCTAAATTTGGCAAACACCTCATCAATGTGTCATCAATATCAACTGGACGGCAAGGAATAACCAAACGCCCGACAAACTCGACGCACCGGCTTCGACGAACAATTGTACCATAATATCTGTCTCTGTTAATTCCGGAAAAATTGTACAACGACTAATGACTCGTAGTTACTTAGTTTCCGTCAATGACAATCCAACATCTTAAACACTTTAGTGCGTGCCAATTTCGCCACAAAAGGCAACTGCTCGTCACATCCGAGGGTGTTTTGTTACTTACTACGTAAGAAGACAATCTAAGCCTGTGTTTGAACCCGAATGCTAGCCAATTGAGCTGTCCTATTAGTACGGCGAACACTAAGCTTTTACAACAAATATACAATACCTTGATTATGCAATAGACTGTACAGAATCTGCTATGATGTGTTGCTTATACGTAGTCTATTGGGACGACCGTAATCTACTTGATTCGAACAGAGCAATATGGAACATAGAAGATTTATTCATATCAAACTGGTTCTGTCTCTAAACCGCCACATGATTTGTAAAACTTGCAGCAGTCTTAAATAATATCTCGCTAATTCTGCCCAGATAATTCTAGGCGGTAACTGGCTGCTTAATGTTTACAGGTAGACATTTCAAAGAAACTGGATAACATGTGCTAATTAAAAACGGATAAAAAATAATGCACAACATTTCTTACAAACCGTGCGCAAGAGTTATCACTGATATAAGGTTCCACTTACTCTTGGGATTTCTTGACACAACAAACCAAAGGACTGTTTGAAACATTCCGTCAAGTCGCACAGCTGAAGCCAAATACCTGAGGCAACCTGATCGTCCAGACAATTCGCCAAAACATGGGCCAACAAGTCGTCATCCTATTTGTTTGTGTAAACAAAATGAAAACCGAATAGACGGCAAAGGAATGACTGAAAGAAGTGCGATTTTCTAGATGAAGTGACCACAGAAATGTTCTCGGCAATCAAGACGGGGTGATAGCCAACCTACCACCATGCTAGTCACTTGGAAATAATGAAACACCGCAATACACACCACTTTAGATGGCCGATAAGAGTTGCTTAGTGACCATACATTTCGTTTTGAATTACAATTAAGACAACTCAGAAGTCCGATCCGCCATTCGCCAAAATGGGGAAGGAGAAGAAAATGTTAAAGAAATGAAAACACCCGTGCAAAAATACAAGTGTTAAAAGAGAATGGCTACTATGTGCATGTTGGCATGATAGCAACTGACACCAGCCACGGCAAGTGGCATGGTTATCGCCACTCATCAATCATGATTGTGTCCACGTTCAACCATTCAGCAGGAAACGGTGCGACAGTTTGTCTACTTTGGCAGTTGCGTCACAGGTGATGTTAAATCCGAATTGATTTATGTTGACTTTAAAAATCTTCCGAACCGGCATGACATTGATCCCTAATCATAGGACAGTATGTGCAACACGGATACGCGCGTAGTATCGCTCTACGGTTATGAAACCCGGCCGCATCATGTCGATAATGTCCGTAGGTTGTCTGTGTTGGCAAACGTTGTCAGTGGAACATTACATTTATGGTGGCAGCACCAGGTGAACATTGAAGTCAAGTGACGTATGCTGGGAACAGGTATAATTCCAAGGCTAACATCAGTTTACCTTCGATATTGAGGTGACCCGGATACGTCTTGCAGAGGTTCCACCTAGCACTACCATATTGCAAACTGCCTGCATCTTTTGCGTGTAACACTAGTAGATGATCAGGGTGGATAGCTTATGGCATGACGTACGGGAATGATGAAATCAATATCAAGACAAGCCTTTGCTGGCCCTGTCCGACGTCTTGACTGATATCTAAAACATGAGTGTCCCTGACCAAGAGCACTGAAAGATAGAACCAGAAATCGAAATGATTGGCGAGAAGATTGTTGTGATCCTTGTCATGGACGTCGTAAGTAATTATCATATATATTCCCTTCCCAAACATAAAATAACCAGAAAGTCTAACATAGCGCATTGCACCGCAAATGGTTAAAACATTTGTCAGTCGGAAACCTTAGGTTGTCTCTCGTTCTCGTCTAGGCTATATTTTTTAGTAACCGTTTACTTCCTGGTCTTAAACTATCATTCAATTTGCCCTTTGAAAAACTAAATCGAAAGCAACCTCTATATCCAAAATTAGCGAGACCGCTGGATACCCAAATCTGAATAATGCAGAGGTGGAGTACGATCAATGCACAAGAACTAGGTCGAAATTTCATAGGCCTTTCGCGAATCTGTCTCAATAAGGGTCTGAAGATCTGATTTAATATCAGGCTAAAAAGGTACCACAGGTGCAGCAATCAGAACGGATACATAGCGTCTGCCAGGCAAGCGTCTGGCGCATGTGCGTTTTCGGCGCACATTAATCAATAATCCAATAATGATTGTGCAACTGCTGGGGACTAACGTTTGAGAGCACTAACATCCTGATGAGCCTACAAAATGTTAACCTGGAACAAACGTTCCCAAGGTGTACTGTTAATGTGCATATGGGTCACTTTAAACAGTACTATTTACAGATAAAGCAACAAAGTGTCGAAGGTATCACCAGTAGAACCGTTGCTGACACACATGTTTCGAGGCAGGATGAACTGTACGTTGATCAGTACTAGCATAGATCAAACACTTTCCCATCACATATATGTTGATGCCGTACTTGTGAATACGGACCCTGTTACCAACATGACAGAAATTTTGAAGGAAATCTTACGAATAAATGATTTCGACTTATAATCAGATAACCTTTGAGCAGAACGAAAAACTCGCGAATACAACCATCTTCATAGTATTGTAAATTACAAGTGCAATCAAAAATAGATTAACTACTCCACAGATAGAACTAAAACATGACCAGCGGAACGCTAGATTGCGAATTACAGTTTTCAATCCTTGGGTAACTGCCGTTGTATTCAACGGCGATTGTTCGGTTGACAAAATTATCAGCAGTTGGAAAAAGGTCGTCTTCATGTGGCTGGCACCCCAGGTGGAGATATTGGCCCGAATGCTAACTCAGCCCTGCGCCAATTCCAGACCATGCGATGCATTCAGACACATTTCCATTGCTCAAAAACTGATGGGTAATGTGACAGTTCGAAACCCACCTGTAGAGAGTTACTCGTTAGTTTCAGACTGTTCAACCAATCACATGGGTCAGATGACATGGCAGATGCTCAAACGGATCACGGAGTGTCTGTCGTTCCTACGACTATGAAAAGAAAACTACTTACGAGCGAACTTGTAGGTCAGCTGCTGGAAGCCACTGTCGGGTCAACAAACAGCGACCTCATAATATTTCTTGTGAGTTTCTGATGAGTGTGTTCACCAGTCAAGCAAAGACGCTGCTGAGGTAGCCGATTGATCATTCGCTCATTCGTCTTATTACCCCGGCTGGCTTGGCGATTAACCCACTAAATCTATACAGAGTGAACCAACAATAATGTGGACTATCACAGTCAAAAATGAAGTTGGGGTGGCAATGAGGATCTTGACCACTGCTGAACAGTGCGCACGAGACGGCTTAACGAGACTTTTTAATGTCTATTTGTCGGGGAGGTCGCCAGTTCCCCGAAAATATTGTGTGACAAGAAGACTAACAAAGTACACTTGTGAGTGACCTTCACCGTTGCCATGGTCGTGCACTTCTCCGGTCTTCACGAACGTCCTCAGCCCTCGTGACAACTGTTGTTGTCATCCCGACTACACGCCTAGACTGTACTGTCTGGACTTTTGTCTGGTCCATTCCTTTTGACCTTGCTTTGTTACTAGTCGCAAACCCTATAAATACGAACGGGTTTGTGACCATGTTGTCTTCGGGCTGAGCGACATAAAGAAGCTCTGTTTGAAGGCCAGTCTTTTCCCTGTGTTCATGCGGTAGCCTCGGGTGGATGGGTTGGATGGGAAGAGACTAACTGACCGCGTATACTCCGTCGTTCATTACCGTTATCCGTCGGTCAGTTATTCTGTTAATGTTATCTGCTGAAACCCGCCTTTGGTTGTTTAAAAGTGTGACTTATCAATTTCTCAAAATCGTTTCATCTAAAACGTGTCTGTGTTTTACGTAATAAACACTACACAATGCATGTTTGCTGAAAATGCCCATGGTGATCAGTGTATACCACTTTTCTTTGGTTTGTCATAAAACGTTTTTTTGTATTGGCATACCTTTTAATTGCCTGCACTTTTATCCACTTCGTTTAATGTGGTATTTATATTATCGTGTATGCAATTCCGTATGAAACATACATTTGCTTAAGCTCCACAAAGGAACTACAAATTTATGATATCAAGTAGCAGTCATGATGTTACATGAACAATTGTTCTTGGTCTGTATGGAGCGTGAGAGTTGACCAGGCTTGTTCTATGGCCTGGACGTAGAGCTTCTCGGTGCACAGAAGTGGATCGTGCATATGAGTGTATATGAATCCAACCGTGGTCAGAATTCGAACGGTCACTGTCTGTTATATGACCTTTTTCTTGAAGATTGAACCAATCGCACTGGTTGCATTTAGGCAATCATTCGAATCAACTGGTATAGCGCTATAGATTTACTGGGTTATTCCGCTGTTGATTCAGGCTGAGTTATGTTCATAGGCTCGTTCAAGTATGGTGTATTCCACATGAACAAATGACGAAGTTCACATGCAGAGGGGCTGTAAAAACTTGTACTTTAACTTTCAATCGTGAATACAACACGAAAACGAAGTGGGAGTAGACACAACTTTACGGCATGTGTTTAAATTAATTAGTAGCTCCCTATCCGATGGGTCAAGCTAGTGTGTTATTTTTGAACAGTGAGCCAATGTACTTGGCTTAGTATTTGGCAGTGTGCATAAGGAA
>LOND01002399.1:37216-53807 GCA_014220965.1 Paragonimus kellicotti
AATTTTAATTCCACTGTTATTTGAATCCATCACTAGCACCCTGTTTTTTGCTTCGGTAGGTTGGCTCAACTATCGTGTCTGAATGTTGTGGGTAGCGGGATATATTGCAAGGGGACAGTAGATTTCTCACTTGTTCTGTCAGGTAGCCCCTTGTATCCGATACGTTAGTTTCGTTTGAAAATCCGCTTGGTGGACAACTCCGTTTTGGACGAGGCCATGTATAGTTGTGGATCTTTACACAGCAAAACAAACTAAGGGGCATCTGCGAGAGACAGAGAAATGCTAAAAGTGACGGCTGGAAACGTGCATGCACACAGTGTGGGAGATTTCAACAGAGAGGGGTGTTGCACTACTGCCGAAAGATGTAGATACACGTCAACCGTGCCAAATAGTGTTTACGATCGTGATTGTCTACTTACACACACTTTGTAACGGGAGCCCAAAAATAAACAATTCAGGCCAAGCGTCTTCGGCGGTTACAGCAGTCAAATAAACAATAGAACTAACAGGTCGAATATCACGGGATATAAAAAAGAACACCATTTTCCTCATTTTTGGGAGTGCCATCACAAATTCCATCATGGTTCATTGACTTTCGTCCTGTTAATGATTACAATCGAACGACTTAATAAGGCAGAGCACTGAAAAGTATTTATTGCTGGAAATAAGGTCGAACAAGAAAAAAGCACGTTCACATCGGTTACACATAAATAACTCAAGAGCTTCAAGATTTGATCTTCCGCTTTAGCTAGTGTCGATGTGAACCAAACATCTGCTTATTTCCCAAAACAAAATAATCCTCGGGATCAATGAATTCTGACCAATCGAAGGAAGCAGTAAGTAAGCCCATCACCTCCACCTGAATGACAGTGGAAGAATGCACTTGAATAACGGACTGCAGTAAGCACAACCTATTCATTATTTCATACGACAAACATGCGCAGAACACTTCAGAGGCTTAAGTGTCTCAGCAGATGGAACAAAAACCACCATAAGTAAAGCTGACAACACGTAGAAGGGCACACTGACTGCATCAAGAAGGCTAAACTAGACGTGGCGTAGCTCATTCAGCCAACTAACAGAGATATCTACAGAAGCATGACAAAACCTAAAAAGTAAAAAAGAAATGATTGGACTGCTGCAGGATTTTCCGTTCGGAAAACGGGATTTAGGTTTTACAGTAATGACGCTAACATAGGAGACGGTAGTAAATATACACCTCAGACCAACGCGTCGCTTACTACATCAGAAAATAAATTATGAAGTGAACTTAAAGTAACAACAAAACGTTGACATCGACCCCTAAGGAACCCAAGTCCATATTCCTCTTTCTGCAGCTCACTGTCTTTCCAGTAATACACGATCAAGTGTACAAAACCCAACCAAACATACCTCATCCAATACAGTATGAGTATTGGAATGTTACGCAACAAAAGTCCGCATTGGACGCATTGTCGTATAGGAACGTTTGACGCCAGTTGACCCACTGGACGCTTAGGCGTCTCAATGTCCAGAGGCATTATATATATAGGCCATCAACATCAGGGTTCATAATCTTGTGGGTTCAAATTGTGTTAATATGTGAAGTACGTAGCTGACCACGGAATCTTTACACTCATTAACACAAGTCTGAATCATACAATCTGTTTCCATAACCTGCGTCACCCATTTCGATTACAGTTACAGACCATGACGTGATTGTTAGGAACGCCAAACGAAACAACCAAACAGGATTTACAGCCACAGTTCACTCAATATTCATCTACCTGCTGTCGACCAATAAGCATTCTGTAACACAGTTGATTCGTGAACGAACAAAAATGACTTGCATGTAACTTCCAACATCATGACGGTTGGTAAAATGAACGCACAAACGAACCGTAACTCGGGAAGATTTAGCCGCAGGATAACAAAACAGTAAAAACAGAAGACGAAGTTGAAGGAAAAATATATTGAGGCAACAGTGACGCTAACGAAATGACTGTACAAGCCAAGGAGTAGTAGTAAAATTAAACGTTGTAGTCAACCATCGCATGAAGAAAGGCGAGTCCAAGTGTCTATAAGAGCAGCGTCAGCATGATACGTACAATATTCCCTCCGAACTAACATCTACCGATAGTATTCCGGACGGGCAACGTGAACGCCACGGTCATTCAGCGTGGTGATGAGGTCTTCCAATGTGAGAGTAGCACGACGATCAGGAGTTCGATTAGAGACATTAGAATTTTTTGCCCCTGAAAAGATTAAATACACTGTGACACAAAACATACAAATAAGACAGACACTAAAAAGCAGTTGTGCTAATTAACTATGGATGAAACACCTCACAAAATAAGTGCACATCGTTCCCAACAAACAAATACGTGTTGTCATTAAAACCAACCATCAAAATTAGGAGAATATGACGCCCGTATCTTTACGGCAAAAGTAAAGCGTTCAGTTTTTAAACCAGACAGATGCATGTTGTTGAGAAAAGCTTGGATTTACAATTTTTGCCCACCTGGTTGCGGGCTGGCACTGCTAACTGATACTGAAGGGGTTGTGCTGGTGCTTGAGACCGACGTTGTAGCAGTAGTGGTTACGCTGGCTGGTTGGGAACTCAACAGCCCGCTGGGAAGTCCATTAGCCAAACGCCAATGACCCATAGCATCGGTGAGGATATCTGTGATGAATTTCTGACCAGCAAGACTGACTAATCTGGCCAACCGTGGGTCTCCGTTTTCGAATTGCACTCCAACACCTTCAAGGATAGATACGGAAAGACGATCGGGGATCTGAAAACCAGAAATGCATGTGTTTCGTTCAGAAACGCCTGGTGCCAAGTGGAAGTATACGGCTACATTAACAGGTCTTTGATGATACTCTCAGCTCACCTTTCTTCTCGGTTTGCAAAAGTCCTAAAAATCCACGACCATATAAGGTTTACATTTCAACAGGTGTGACATTAAAAGTAAATTTTGTGCGGTCGTGTCACACCTATATACAACGAGCAAAACTAATCGACAACGTTTTACCATGAAGATCATAAGGTTAATGTTCGAAAAATGTACCAGGATGACTCAGCAGATAGTGGCTTTACAAGATGTGCACCGCTCTCGAAACCAATTCAGTGAGACAGCAGAACGACAACTTTTGGCGTCCGGTTCACAATATACGCAATGCACAAAGGACTGATTATGACGTTTATTTTTCTTACGTTTGGCGAGCCTAACTGTGCATACCAAACCTTGGTACAATCGAATGTACGAAGTGGTAAAAGTATGGCTAATCATACGGTCAGGCAGATCACAAAATCGTCCAAATAGTGCAAATTACTTAACAGATGTTCAACTGATGAATGGTCTGAACAACAATGGGAAATTACAAAGTCCTATTTTTACTCAGTGCAGTTAATTGTAGCTGCACGTGAACACTACTTAATAGAGTTTGGACGAACAAACAGACCGTGTATTAGGTAGTATGTTCATGTTCATTCTGCGGATCGGATGCTCAAGTCTGTCCCAACAAACTGGTGACACCAAACCAGAGATGGGACAAATAAATCCACTTGTCACCAACAGTGTTGAGCCCCGGTGCCTGCAAGTGACAATACACATCAAGCTGAACATGAGACGATGGATGTGACAGTTTGTGCATAGATAACCTGCGGGGCAAACGCTCAAGTTTTCGTACCTGCCCTCTTACGCCGGTTTCGATAATGTGGCACATCCCCTAGTTAACCGCACATAATAGAACTTCGACTGTTCATTCAATTGTGAGTAGTAAAACGGATTGACGTAATTCTAATGACCAGCAGCCAGAAGTACAAGAGCAGATGCTACTGAGCACACGTTATTAATGACAGACAGCTTGAATGTCCAACAGTAAATTAAAAATGTCTGCAAGCTGAAGAATTTCAATGAGAAGTATGCAATCATGTTAATGATACACGATAAATCTTCGGGAAACATGGAGCAAAAAAAAACATAATACAGGATTACGATTTGGCAAGACCTACTGTGGGCTGAATGCGGTCAAGCTGAGTCCAAAGGTTTGCAAGCGCAGGTTCGCTGCTAGACTGAGGAGTCGCCGATGACGATACCAGAGGATTGGCCGTAAGGTTGCTATTGGTATTGCTGAAAGGTATTTGTTCTAGCGTCATGCAGATATTCTCCAAAACAGGGATTGTGCTACAAGGCAAGCAGAATGGATTATGGGAGGAAACCGAAACTTGAAAAAAGCGTGAAAACATGGCAACGCACATTAACCATATAATTTGGCTTCTCTGAACAGTACAACTTTACTAATCACCAAAAAACACGAACGTCGTGCTTTTCACACTAAACCCGAATTTTGGTTGAAAACTGGTGTGCGCAAACTCGATCCGAGTCACAAAACGTTAACACATCAGTCATCTCTAGATATGCTAATCTACCCCAATGTCATTACAACCCATCCCAAATTGGACTAACTATACAAATCTACTGCTTCGACATACATGAACACTATCGGGGAAAGGTGACTTTTTTGGAAAATTCGTCTGACTTTCTGGATAAACCGGAATTTTAACCTTGGCGATTAGAACGTAGGTAGTCTAGTATGATACCTGCACCCGCGCCTGATAGGTCTGCAATGTGACTGGGTCTGAGACCTTGCGAAACTTCAAGATATAGCTAATTCTCACCTGTCATCTTTGATTGAGCAGGCAGTAAGACTTGATTGAGTGCCAATGTGTTCCTTATTTGATTGGGTGCTGAGTTGCAAAGATTTATTAGTCGCGATCATATGTAACGTGATATCGCGCATACACCGTGGTTGCTCCATCATTAGCGTTAAGTTATTGGTCGCGATCGTGTTCTTTCTGAAGACGGTAACAAACACAGATAACAGTGTTTACATAACTCCGGTGCTGTAATGACGAAAACATCTTAAGACCCGGTACTGTTTTCCAGATTGGCTCCCCCCCTAATGTAGTGCAGCTGACTTTGCACTGAGGCTGAGGTTAACAAGACACTTTCTAAAGCCTTTGCAATAGTCAAAAGTTTAGAAATAGTCCCAGAGATTTCCACCACTTCGTCAAACTTGTTTACAACACTAGCATTTCTAAGTCCCATTCTTCCCTAGTTGAGGTATTATTTGCTTTTTCTTTCGCCGCGTCTGCTTCTGGCACTGGATGCATACGAAGGCAAGTTTATGGTGATGTGAACTGCAGTGACATCACAAACAGCGTCAGATAAGCCATCAAAAGATCCCATCAGATGTAGGACGGCGGTTACTCTGCTGACGTTAAAGCCATGCTGAATAGCTGCTCTTCCACGAAAAAAACAGGTGGAGTTACCGTAACTGTCTTCCACAATTCACTGTATTCAACTACTTCAACCGTGTCGGTAGTGTAACTCATTAACTCTATGCTTCACAATAATGACCAAACTTGTTCGTTCATCATCGTCACTTCGAAGAGGCTAGTCGCCAATTTAGAAAAACTATCTTTTAAGAACGAGTTTTCCTTTCTCATGCAACCTGTTCCAGAAATGTTGGTCAACGTATTATCAAGGTAATTGTAAGTCTTGGTTTGGATATCCTCAACAGTTGATGCAATGACTTGTGTCCCACGTTATATACCGTGGATATCGACCGAAGAAAATGACAGGGATTGTTGTATGGAAGAGGACCAATACATCGAATGCATAGCATTAGATTCGGTTGGAGAGTAGTTTTTCGGTTCATCCTACTCGTGACAGAGATAAGCAAATTAGGATGGATGTGTGCATTCTCAGTGTACAACACTGATTTTTTTTTAAAGCAGTTACCACAAGAGAAGAACAAGAATGTGTCCAGTGCTGGCTGAACCGTTATTAGTTGAATTTTTCTATGACGCCAATCTCAACTTCGTTCCATTCTGACATTTGCGACATTTCAGAGACTCCAATTCGAATACAGTCGCCCTTTGAGACCGACTGAGTTGCTCGTTAGCTAAATGATAACAGTGAGACAACAAAAAGAAGGAAAAAATGAGGTGTATATTTATTTGACTAGTACACGAGACAAGAAAAAACAATTCGTGCACCAGCAAAAATGCAAAGTTAACGGAAATCGACGAAAAATTAAAAAGCGATAAAGAAAACAATAAACGTAAACAAGTCACCAGTGCACGTTCGGCTGCATAGAGGAAGCAACTGACGGTATATCACCCAGATCCAAACGTGGAAAAGCGATCCGATACTGCAAGTGAACGAAAGATAGATTGCTCAATGTATTCACGTATCAACACAACGAGGTCGAAACACTGTATGCATCATAACAGCTGTTGATGAAGCTTCAGATAAAATAGATTAATTTACAAAAAGAATCACACACAGAGTACTACACTAAAAGCTAATCGTGAATGGTCAGTTTATAATCATTACTGTTGGGCCCGGGAAGCCTGACAAGTCAGCCCATGTGTGAAATTGTACGCTGCGATAATAACAAAAATCTTATGGTATGAAAACTGGAAATGAAAAAGCACCTTATGTGAAAACTCTTTGGAACCAGGACTTGCTAAGAATCAAGTCGAATGATAGCCGATCGATCCCAGGAGGAGTCCTCTTGATCAAACAACCTTTGATCTCCACTGCATAGAGCTTCCGACCACCGCCAAATTCGATCCAAATACCCACCTAAAGCCAGCGCACGGAACCAGGGGGTGAAGTCCATTCGCGATAGGTTAGGCCCGGAATCAGCCATTGAAGTGAGGCGGCTCCAGTTGGAAAAACTGTTTCATTTGTTCCCTGTCCATCCATAGTACATCGCTCACTTCTTCCGGATTCCGAGTAACAATGCAAGGTCCCTCGCTGAAATCTGAAGGAGATGGAAAACAGAGTTGAACGAGTTAATGGAGACAAACTTAGTCAACATACGAAATATGCATTTTGACGACAGAAGAAAACAGAGCCTCCAGTTGTTGACGTGACTTAATTAATGGCAATTGATCCAACCGGAGAGATGATAGACATAACAGTAATAAACATTCGGAATAAAGAAAATGGTAACCTCATCAAAAACTGCGACAGATTACCATGGATTCCGTGCTAACTACGAGATAAAAATGACGGGGGGAAAAGAAAGAGGCAAAGTTAACCTTTTCACGACAAGGAAAGTGTAACGATATTAGCCAGTAAGTGAATTGCATGTAGTCTAGACGTCAGCATAGGATAGACAGAAAGTGTTTGGGAATTACAAAAACCCCGTATGATGTCCAATCACTGTATGTCTTATCGTTATATCCGGAGTATTTAAGACAGATCAAGGTGGCAAACTATTCTCGGTCATTCTCATCGAGGATATATATTTACAAAGGATTAATTGGACTGGAATATTGCTATATGGAATGGAAATAGTCCTGGAACCTGCTGATGACTGTCTAACCAGGTCATGGTGGGTTTCCTCGTGGGAGTGCATTGTGTTAACATGAAACACGTGACCTGTATATGACAACATGTCGATCGGGTTAATGGGTTGGCCATGGAAGGTGTAGGGACTATCCGTATTTCTTTTGAGCGCACACAGCTGGAGGTTGTAGAGTCTGATAGTGATCATTTCTACCGTCAATAACAGTCACACCCTGACAATCGGAAATGGACGTGAGGCACTTTGGAAATAATTTTGAACGCTCTGTCGGGCGTGGCTTGATGACCCATGCTGATCGGATGCGATCCGATAGCATTCGAGATGGAGGTCTTCACACTACTACGGAGCCAGTACTATCTGATATTCGCCGGGTGTTACTTTAACACAGCCCGGCTTGACAACAACAGGTGAAAGAAATACAGAACGATGAAAAAGAGTTTGGCAAACTGTTTTTAAAATATGACATCCATACCAGTCGGTTTTTAAATGTAATGATCATCTACGCTGCCCGACAGGTCTTGGCCGAGGTATTTGTCAACCTTCAGCTAACCAACCCACTAGCTGCATCGCTTTTACATGGCGAACTAATAAAAATAGGCTTTTACACGACCGTTTGCGTCACTAGTTGAGCACCTTTCAATTTCATATTCTTTCCCAGAAATCTCTCTGGGTATCCAGTCTGGCTGAATATCTCTCGGAGTTGTTGCCACTCTTGTAAACGCGACATACTCATGCAAACAAACCCATCATCACCCGGTTAGACAGTCATCCACAGGCTTCATGACTAGTACCATTCCGTATAACCATATTCCAGTCCAATGAATCTCTTGCAATTGTATATGCTCGATAAAAAGTATGGAGACCAGCTGTTTGCAACCTGGACTTTTCATCAACAATGTCGCTAAAGAAACTGTGAATCAAAATGCCGATTCCTACTTTAATCGAGCTACTGACGGTACTGAAAGTTTCCAAGTCGGTTATAAACAGAAACCTATAAGTGGGGGTGTCCGTGTGCATTCGCAACAAGCATCTGATCGGACGAGTAGTACCAGCACATCGCACCCTCGAGGAAGCGAACGATCCTGATAAGCGGTCATACACAGCTGATCCGTCAGCAAGGCCAAACGACACAACTGGCACTATTGATCAGTAGTCGAGGATTTCGTTAATTTCAAGTTGAACATCACTCACATCTGATCACAGCCTTGCATTCAGATAGACTTTCCAGTCAGCCTCTTTCGAAAAGAAGCACTAGACTCGAGTTTCGCTCTCATTAGAGCTCGTCAGTAGTGCATATCCTTGCCACTGTCGGGATTAGAACTCCGATCCACGCTTTCATAAGGCAACCGTGTTGATCACTGAACTGTTGACTTTTACATTAGGCAAGACAGAATGTTGAGCGTTCACATATGATAATTCGGTCGTGCCTAATGTGAGGTCAATGGCGCAGTGGTAAACACGGTTGCCTCATGAAAAGCAAGGCCGGAGTTCTAGTCCCGGCAGTGGCAAGGATATGCACTACTGACGAGCTCTAATGAGAGCGAAACTCGAGTCTAGTGCTTCTTTTCGAAAGGGGCCGACTGGAAGTCTATGGGAATGCGACAGCTGCGATCAATTGTGGGTGATGTTCAACTTGAAATTAACCAAATCCCCGACTACTCATCAGGAAGATAGAATTAGTTTATCTGAACGCTCAACTACTTGCGTTTATGAGTAACGATCAGGTCACTCCATTGCTTCGATAGGATACACATTTACTGTCTGTTATCTCCAACTGACATTATAAGTTGATGCACCTACACAAAATGCAGAGCGCTGGCGAACGATGTCATACTGGAGAAGTAAGGCACAGCCACAAATGCTAACCGCAAGTTTGGTTAGTTGGCTCATTAGCTGTGTCAACTGAACAGCATCTTAGGACCACAAATTTGTAGCATTAACCCAGCGTCCAAACAATCTGAATGTTCACTGGTTTACTGTACAAGTTCTTCTAGCCAACATGAAGATTATACGGATGTGCACACACGCCGTAGTTAAATTTAATTCACAGGTGTATTACAAGGTTTATCTGTCACACTCTCGTGCACGGTCGTGTCCAATGTGAGCCAAAGCAACTCCACGCAATTCAACGCCTAAGCACTGTATTGCGAATTTCTAACTGGGAATGTTACCGACTCTAACACAACCATTCATGAACTAACAAAAGTTACGGTCAACTTTTATGGCTATGACGAGACAAATCCTCAACGACATGTAATCTGATGTAATTTGACTGGTCGACTCAAATCGCAGAAACTTCTTCGAATTACAGCATTTGGTGTACGGAGTATGCATACGTAATGTAACAAAACTGTAAGATAACCGAACACATCACATGTAAGTTTGCAACCGTGCGTAGCAGACTGCTAACTTTTGTCCGACCAACGGAGATCATCGCAAAGTGTAAGAAGTTACGAAGGTTGCGGAAATCTTACAAGATCATCTCACTTTCGTCGTTTGGATACCTACGTATATTACGAGTGAGCACTGAAAAGACTAACTTGTGGCGTGAGCAGGTCAATCAACGAGTCAACACACACCGGGAAGTGATTGCCCCACCGCTGGTTTTGTAATTCATGAATAGATTAACACCCATTTTGATCTTTAACAGACGCAGTTAATAAACGCGGATTAGCTGCCATTCTACACGCGGAAAAAGCGACCGCTTTTGATTTATGAATAGCTATAGTCAAGCACAGAGGAGATACGTAAGCGACCTGAGATGTCAAAGTTTGTCAGTCGATTCCTGCGAGGTCCATTTTAATCCATGAACAACAGTAGAGAACTTTCACTTTTACTCAAGTGAAACAAAACCGTACTCCTCCGATTGAGGTTTGATGCGGCGAAGAGTCTTTCAAAGTTGAAATCGGCGTTCGCGTTGGAGATCTTCACACAAAACACACGAAATGCAATGACAGACTGCACTTGACTGAATCATTCAAGGAGGAGAAGGTCCATTTTCGTCAATAATGAACAGGTTTACATTTAATTGAAGCAGGTGGACAAACACGTCTCGTAGTCATATAGGCGGAACGTATGAACTTTACAGACATGAGGAAGTGAACCATAGATGTGGTACTGACACGATATTCGACAGGATGAAGTCTGATACGACAGGGAGACAGGTGAATAAGTGTGATTAGAGACGAATGTGGACGAATGGAAGGTGTACAAAGTGCACATATCTAAGCAAACACATTTGAAAGATACTGTGTAGTTGCTTCTGATTCCTTGATCAGCAACAGGCTAGAATGCTCTATATCAAGCTACAACTAATCAGCTTCTTCCGGAAGAATACATGCCGAAGTAGTTCTTGTTTGGGTAATTTCTGTGAATTTTTTCACCAAATCATTAGAAACAAACAGATTTCAGGAACCACTTCGCTTTTGTACTTAGACAAGAACAGTCAGCATCATTTGGTATAGGCAACGTGACAAAATTAACTGCAAACTATTAGATAGTCTTATGGTTGCATCTCGGGTTGTAAAATGCCAACTAAACTGATTACTTCAATTTGAAATGCCGTTCCGTATGATCAGACATTCCGGAGGCTAAACAGACGCGTCGGAAAGAGAGAGAAAAACGAAACCACAACTAAATTAATTTAAAAAAAACTCAGCATCTAGTCATGATTTAGTTAGCAAATTTGTGAAAGTTTCATTTAGCCGACCACGATCTCATTAAAAACCAAAAACGGACCCAATACTTTTTTCAGGCTCGGACACTAGCATTTATGATGTAATGAGCCTAAAACCGATACACATAAACAGACTACAATGATGGTGCGGACACCATTGTGTTCCGTATCTCTGAAGCAAAGAAATATCTTAGCAATTGTAAAACTGATATTTAAGTAAACCCAAAATGCGTCTTACACAGTTAATAGGTATATAATCATGATTTAAGGTTGCAGCCAGGAACACGAAACGCAATCTACCGTGTGAAATGACTCAACAGTTCAAAGAAAAACCGAGCACCAGGATCAATAAAGCAGGTGATGTAACACAGCCAGTTATCACGTGGTAACCTTTCAGTCTTTCTTCGTGTTCCTGTATACATTACATATACAGAGATAATGCAGCTTATGGACCGAACGATGGAAATAAGCCTCATCTGTATGACATTTGGGTTACAGGGATTTCAATGTTCAAATAAGAAATAACAGGAGGAAAACAATAAACAACTTACCGACTGATTTGGGTAGGACACTAACTAGAATATAGTCCAACTCATGCTCTGCCCATTGATCACCTCCGGACGGTTCGTTAAGAGCAAAGTAGACTACCCGAGTAAGAAAGTGCACGTTGGAAACGGGCATGTACGTGTATGCACGGATTCCAAGTTCGTGTTCCACCTAAAACCGGTGAGACCGAAGCGGTCAGCGGGCCACGTGATGACTGGTGAGCGCAAAAATGTCACAAAAAGAGAATGCAAAACCGAACATAACAAGCACGAGAGAAAATTGATCAAATTCTCGCGGTAATTAACACAAGGACTCTAAGCCAATATGTATTACTCTTCGATAAGGCTAGCGACATTAGGAAACCAAAACTAATCAAATGATAGTTATAAATACAACCATAATATAATATTGGCATAATGTCATAAGGGATAACTGACAATTCATATGCCACACGACCGCGTGTGGCAAAGGACCAAGGAGCAGAAAGCAACGGAAAAATTCAGACCGGGAATGAACAAGTAATGCAAATATATCAGACAGCCAGACGAACCTGAATGAAGCTATGCAACCTCGACTTTAAAATACACTTAGCCACAGATTAATGCAGCCATCCAGATCTAAAGAAAATCCGGCTGTATCAATGTGCACTACCTGCACGATCCGTCAACATTACGGTACACCGTAATCAAGACAACCAGAGTAAGGAAATACTATCATAAAAGAATCTTCTACCTCAAAGAAAAAGAGTGGCACACAACTGAACACAAAATTCCCACGTTTCAGCTACCGACATATCAAACACAATACATTTTAAGGGTTCACTAAAAGGATGACTGAACTCGTAAACAAGGTTAATGTGACTTAACTAGTGTCAATTGTTTCCATAACTATACATGAATTACTCACTTTCCTTGCTGCCGCCCATTTCACACCAAGAGCGTTTCTTTCCACAGTCTCCTGAGGAATATTAGCAATCGGATGGCTACAGCATGTATTTGACCACAAAGTTGGAAAGGTGAATTTAGACGGGGACCGACGTTGAACCAGCAGCTGTAGGTCTGACTTAGGCAATGGATTATGTCGGAAGAGGAATAAACTAAAAGCTCTGTGCAGAGGAGTGGTGTTGTGTAGAATTCTGTGACATTCCTGTGGACGTCAGTAAAGTTGTACATGAAAAAAACCTTTTTTGAACTGTAACCTAAAACTTCGTCAAACTCGTTGACTCTCAAACACAAGTCATTCAGCATGAATTCCTCCTGAATTTTGACAGACTGTTCGGTCATTCCGGCTGCACACGAACAGAACCGCGATTTAGCATAATCTAACAGAAGAATGAAAGATCTTGGTATACGAACTCTCATGTGGTAGATTCCTGCAAAAGAACCGAACAAGCTCCAAGTTATAATGCAGAACTGATGCACAAAACGGCTGATACAAAAGCTAGCGTATCATGCACATAACTTGAAGAAACTCTATATGGGAGATTGGACAGTAAATAACATACGAAACAGTGTTAGTTAAGAATAGATAAACGGCCCATTGATGCCAAGTTCGACATGCAAAACGACGCACGAAACATTGGAAAAAAGAAATCATCGAAACGATTATGTAACTCCCAATCGCTTAATTTTGACAGAAACAGGTACGCTGATCCTCAGCAAAACAAACTGCTATAAACGGACAGAATCAGACAATCCTTTGGTACCGTTCGCACAAAACGCGGTTTTGAAAGTAAGCATGGATGTGCAGCGTAAATTTTAATAGTGGAAGCATTGAAAACAGCATATTTGCTGGTTGATCACTACAGTAAGAAAGATAAATGGGCCAGATATAGAAAATGGACATCTCCGAAAAATACTGATTCAAAGCCGTTATCCACAACAACCCGAGGACGAAAAACACTTAAGTAGTGGGAGGAACAGTAGAGGTAAAGCCTGTTTGCAACAGTATGACATTCAGAGACAGCACAGTAAACAAAGAAACCAATCGCACATTGCCAAATGCAATACCCAAGCATATGTCATCTAGATGATCATTCCCCTCAAAAGTCGGACGGAATGAGCAACCTGTTCTACAGTTAGTTCGTCCAAATTGTCATATTGCTATCTCTCATTTAGCTATTACAACTAAGCAGGTGACTATCAGGAAACCACTCGGTAAATGTCAAAAAAAGTAAATAAGGTGTTACGACCCCCTGATAGAGAAAGGCAAGAACAAACGCAAAGACCACGAGCAGTATCTCTATCACGAACGAACGCAACGATATCGCAAACTGCACGAAAATCAGAGCGCAAATATCGGAACCCAACTCTCGCAACTTAGAACCCCCAACAAGTAAGAAAAAGACGGCCTTCAAACGAGCTTTATTTGCTGCTCAGCCCGAAGGCAAAATAGTGGTTTACAGCAACTGTATTTATAGGTTTTGAGCGGCCTTGGGCCTAGGCCACTCAACGGACCAATCAGAGGCGAGCGCGAATTCTCGAATTTTCGAGGAATTCCGGCGGGCATTCAGATTCCCAAAGTTGAAAAGTTCACTTTCTTGGAAAGTACGGCGAATTCTTGGGAAGAAGTGTCTTTTCCCAACAAAAGGACTTTCCGAAATGGTTCTAGATACACGCGAACCCCTCCCCCCAGTACTATTGAATGGCACTTGAACAATACAGGTCGTCAGTTCGCTGCAGATAGCGTCATTAAAACTATCAGCAAAGTGTCCATCGCTAACTCCAGACCTGTCTAGGAATAGTGACTACCGATAACAGAAACCGAAGCAGTCAGGCGCCATGACTTCAAGCCGTGTGCTTAAAAGTAATGTGAACAGGACTTATATTATCTGCAAATCAAGAAACCCTCAGTCGAGTGTAGAACCTGTAAATCTGTTTAACAGAGTATAATATTCCGGTCATGTGTCACATCATTATCCTCATTTTCAATACTGAGCGGCATTCGTGAGTACTATGGCTTGGGCTACCGCTGGTCCTGAACATGTTCGACAAAGTGACAAGATCATCACCATCATCACTAACACATCGGCCCGAAACTTGACCAGAAGGTACTGCGATTCAGGCCGCCGCTCACCTCAGCAATAACGTGCAATATCCTAGAGGGAAAACGTTATTAAAAGGTTGAAAATTGAATAAAAGACTAGGCGAAAGAACTGAAAATGGTGTGAATGCAGGTACGCCATTGACTGCGGCACATTGCCATCTCGGATAGCGTTTCTAACCAGCGGTTTGAGTGATCACGAGGACCCCATCCAGGCAGGCGACACCTACCCACTTTACTCAGTGGAGCAGTCAGGGTTCTCATATTTCGTGACCACGTTGTCGCTTGACCACCACGTGGTTTCACCCAACTGTTGGTGGTCTCAGTATATAATGCCCGGTACGGTAAACGCTCAGCTGGCATGCGGAGTACGTGACCTAACCATCGCAGGCTGTGCAACGTGAGTAGTTGACCAACTTGATCGCGCATCCCGAGCGTTCCGGAATACGCGCCGGCGAACTGCCGTATTGCTCACGCGATCAGTCCACTTAATGTGGGCTAACTGGCGGAGACAACGATGGTCAAATACAGCAAGCTTGTTGATATCTTCGTTGTGGATAGGCAAAACAGAACGATAACCAGAAGTCTTTTCACTGCCACATATGACGCAGGTTGGCAAAGGCAACTCGTGCCTTTGCTATCCTCGCTGATCTCATCAGCAATATTACAAGCTGACGAGATAGTGCTACCCAAGTAGGTGAAACTGTCCACAGTCTCAAGCGGATTACCTGCAATAAGAAAGTAGGAATGGAAATGCCCCAGTCTTGAAGTAACACTTCGCACTTCAAACGTGCCCGGTCACTCACCTTGTTCAGCATGGTCTGCATGTCTTCGGCAGAGGGGCTAAGTAAGACAATGTCGTCCGCATACTCCAGATCGGTCAACCGAGCGCCAGGAAGAAGCTCAACACCAAGTTCACTGGACTCCTCAATGTACCTCCCAGAATGTCGTCCATGACAAAACTGAACAGGAAGATGGAGATCAGACATTCTTGACAAACACCACTAGAAGTTATGGACAGCTGTCCATAAACCCTCACCCTGCTTGCAGAGTGAGCATACAGTGATCTCAACAGATTCACGTATTTCCCTGGTACTCCCTTGCGAAGAAGACAGTTCCAGAGAACGTTACGAGCAACTGAATCGAAAGCAGCCTTCAGGTCCAAAAAGACCACGACCGTCGGCTGCCTATAAGAGTGCCGATGTTCCAAGATCCGTCGCAAGGTAAAAATGTGATCAACGCACCCTCGACCGGATCGGAATCCTGCCTGTTCTTCACGTATCTGACTTTCTCTGGACTTAGTGAGCCGACGTAACATAAGGCGAGTGAGTAAATGGGAGGCAAGTGACACTAGACGTATGACTGTGGTTGTCACATAGATTTCGGGTCTCTTTTTGAAAACGGGAATTACTGTTGATAAGCACCAATCACGAGGTACCTCTTCAGTCTCCCAAATCGTCT
The DNA here is from genome assembly GCA_014220965.1 of Paragonimus kellicotti. NCBI lineage: Eukaryota > Metazoa > Platyhelminthes > Trematoda > Plagiorchiida > Troglotrematidae > Paragonimus > Paragonimus kellicotti. Next base: position 53,310 of record LOND01002399.1, read on the forward strand.
GGAGGAGTTTTGTCAGTTCTGATATCAACCTGTCCTTACTATTCTTGGTGAGGAAACAGAGGGAAGATCTGGTTCAGGAGCACTGTTACGCTTTAATAACTTAGGCTCCAGGGCCACTTTTGATTCGATGGAAAGCCATCTGGAACGCAATAACTGACCATTCGGGTCTCGTCGTCCACATGGTCTGGTTGAGGCCAGCTGAACTGTTCTTCGAAAATGTTCAGCCCACCTATCAAGTCGACGCGATTGATTGGTGATAAGTGAACCATCTTTTTCACATATGGTCTCACTTACACCGACTCCACGGACCGAAGAAAAACGCTTTCGGTCATTGCCCAGATGAAAAGGCTAGTTCCATCTCTTTCGACTGTTCAACCAAGTGAGTGCTCACGGTCTTTGCGCAAGCTTTTGATCAGCTTGCGGGCCATGAGCCTGACCAAAAGGTACTGTGGCTCGGGCTGCCGCTCACTCCAACAGTGACGCGGAATATCCTAGAAG
>LOND01002400.1:20492-45778 GCA_014220965.1 Paragonimus kellicotti
ATGATGATATGTTGCATAATCGAAACCTGAAGTTACTGGCCTTTTGTGAGACTATGCCTGTCCAAATTTCCCAGTCGATGCTATGTGTACAAAAGAGGTTGAAGCAACCTATCGGATTGACATGATCTCATTACATACTTGGAGTCTGTAGACGTGTCTAGTCCCTGCTTGTCCTCATAGTACGATGCATATAACTGGCAGGTTTATGTTTGTAACCGATGAGAGTAAACGAAACGTTAACATATCGCAATACGTCTTCGTTTTGCTCTGACATAGTGGTTAAAGGCAACCCTGTGTTTTCAAAAACCAAAGTTAATTCCGCATGCACTGTAAGATTCACTTAGCAACGGCAATTAGGATCTGGTTAACACTCGAGTAATAAACTCGTAACGAATATAAGCCGTGAATCAATTTAACAAATGCAACCACAATCGTCCAAAACTATGTAGAGGTAAGTACCGTAAAAAAAAGAATATCGTTAGACTTAAAGATGCGCACTTAGCTTACTTTACAACTTGATAGGCCGAGTATGCGTGGAATGGATGGACCACAGAAATCGGTGTCTAGAAGGCCGATGCGCATACCTTTCATCCACATTCCCACTGCAAGCTGAGCAGCAACAGTGGACTTGCCCACGCCACCTTTCCCGGACACCACAACAAGTACATTGGAGGTATCACAGAGACCTTTTTTCATCTTGTATTGGGAGTACAAAACTAAAACAATGAAAAAACGCATGCACACATGGAAAGCAGAGAACCGAAAACACTAAAAGTTTATTACAAGTGGGTATATTCACAATGATTTAATAACAATTGCAACGAGTCAGAAACGGGACGAATGGCTTGCATTTTGTCTATTGCTGTGTTGTGAACCATGTTTGTGACTGGAACTATGACTGTTTGAGCGTGAAACTGTTTCAACCAGACCGCGTTTGTATGCAGTAGGAGCCAAGTTGGAGAGCTGAACGTATAGGTCACTCCATTTCGCTTTGCGCTAAAGTGAACGCTGTAACGTGCATCGCGCACGTATCGTAAAAGACATCTAAAAAGACTAAGTTGCTATTCAATCCAGCTTCATAAGATAAAGTTAGGTTGGGGTGATTATTATTAATGGGGTTGAAAAATACTTATGCAAAAATCAAAATGTAGTGTGGGTGTCGTTTGTACAATAACCAGATGGCTATGTAATCCGGGACTTGCCGCTCTATCATTTATGTTTGTCCTTATCTATATGATGTATATAACTAGCATGTTTTACGTTTGCGACTGATGAGAGTAAATGAAATGTTAACATATCGCAACACATGTCTTCTTTCTGCTCTGATGAGGCGATTAATTCCGGCTGTTTTTTCGGGGATGCAGTCTCTTGCGATCACCGCTTGATTTTATAATGTGGAATCGTTTTGTTTGACTCAGTCTTACTGTCCGGTGCACAGACTTATTACTCGAAATACATCTAGTTATGCTGGCTCTAGTGCTCTGTCCAATCAGCCGTTAAGCCACCGTGTATGACATTATCTGGCAAAATGAGTATATACCACTAGGTTTAGTCCTAAATGAACAGGTTTTTGACAGTACATTCATGTAGTGGGTTGTGACCTACCAGTCCGTGGAAAAACTCACTTCTTCAAAGACGTTTGAAATTTCTTTAGACAACGTCTTCATCGCTCCATGAGCTAGACTGGTGAATTGTGCGCGTTCTTGCCCCGGTCTGGTACTCGGTGTATATAGTCGGTATATTATGTTGTAGACGTTGTTCTTAACCTTGTTTACAGAAAAAAGTTTCCGGCCTTCACCACGATGTTCGTTGCTTAAAAGCACAGGTTGACCGTGTACTTTTAGAATGTTCCTACCTGGTCAGGATTAATCGTTTTAACTGGACACGGAACCTGTGTTTTGTAGTATGCAGCATTAACGCTGAGCAAATGCATAACTGAACTTCATGTTCAGATAGTTTGGTACATCAAAGCCCCAGATGTTGTTTGTAGAAATACTGAAATCAATTCGTCAAGTCTGAGAATGAAATTTGAAAACCTTTTCTCGCACAGAGAAATAGGAGTCGTACAGTTGGCAAGTCCTCATCGATATCAGAGACGGGACATGCAGCACCACATATTTTTGTACAGTTTACACATCCTCTATATGGTCCACTTCATGTGGGTGCTTGTGGAATGGTTATCACCCTGTATACATTTGAACGGTTTAACTTGACGTGTATGGTGTTCAATGAGAGAGGGTGTATTGACCAACCTGATAGCATTCATCACATTAGGGACCCGTTATAGCAACCATAACCGTGGTATGTTGGTTATTGATCATTTCATTTCTTAAGTTATCCTTATCTATCTTTCGGTATTCCCAGCCACGTTTGTTAACATCAACGGTCAAGTACTGTATATTACTTTGACGTTGAAAAAAACCATTTCAATAGCGTTGTAATTACTCCCCAGCGGACAGTTTCAAGCTCAAGCTGCAGTTACCGTGATTGTTACTGTCTACGTTTGATGGGAATGACAGTATCCGTTTGAAATGTAACCTACATGGTGATCACAACGAAATCGGTCGTAATTGTCTAAAGGATCAGAAATTGGAAACGGAGCTGTGCGGCCATAACGTGAGTGCATACCCTCATACCTCACAAACGTATTGGATATGCCAACTTTGACTACACCGTTGCCAACATCATAACAAGCGATATTATTACTTCAGTGGTTTACACTGATGTATGTACAGCTGTTTCATGCAATAAGCCCTAGTTCAAAAATGAAGAAAGGCAACGGGATGATACCGTTTCATCGCCGGTTTCTTCAAAATCTTATCCATCCATAAAATTGATGTGTAGAGGTTTTAATGTGTTATGATGTTACAAATTTGATTATCATTTTTACTCTCATCACTTAGATTCACGCTTGTCCAGAAGGTTGGACTCCGGTTTATGCCGATGGCCCTTCACAACGATTGCGCGTAATGTCTATCGGGTTCCTGTTAAACGATCAAGAGACTGCGGTTGTGTGGCGTGGTCCGCGTAAATCCGGCATGGTTGAAGAACTTCTGAATTCGGTTTGTTGGGGCCAGCTTGACTGTTTGATTATTGACACCCCTCCTGGAACGTCGGACGAGCATCTTAGCATCCTCGCTCAGATTCAACAACTTCCCCAAGATAAACTGGCTGGCGCAGTTGTTGTCAGTACACCTCAGGTAAAAAAGCTTTTCCGTTATACTTTGTTGTCCCTGCCCCACTTATCGTTTCGCCTACTGTTGTCCAGAAGGATGTGTGCAGCTTTTGTGAGTCATCGAAGGATTAACCTGATTTCTACTTCATTGGAACTAATGGCAGCTGTTGCACTTCGTTGGTTGAGCCTAACGTATGAGCAGCAGACTTGAGTTTGCCTCGGCCGTGGCTGCATTGTTGACGTCTCCGTGCTCCGCCGTGTGTCCGAACGTCGCATTTAATTTATCGGGCTGTTACCTGTTGTCTTTAAGTATCAGTATAGTCTTTAATTCGGTTTTGATTTTATCTAAGGTAAGTGTACCCGATAAATATGTTAGCATTCTAAACGCCGTCCGCTATCAAACCTTGAGCAGGGCTAGGGCTTATGGCGGTTTCCCAGCGATCTTCAGCACCGGGTAGATGCAGCGGGATTGCCGGGTCCCCCTTCTTATTCACCTTTGTAACAAAAGAAATCCTAGAGTGTACTCTGCTACTCTGCTTGTGATGACATGGAAACGCTCCCGAGTAGTTGATTGTGAGATTTAACATACACAAATAACATCGCTTTAAGCTGTGATGATTCGTGGAAGCTGAGAACAGCCTAAACGGACCATAGGTTTCAGCTCGTGAGCTTGGTATGAATTTTGCACTTCATAACGCAGTATGTTACAAGACCAACAGGGCTCTGCGCCTGTTTTCATCCGTGATGGTGGGTTGTTGCGAACAGCCGGGTAGTTGGTGTACCTTGGAGCTGTATCAGCGATGACGAGACATCTGATTAGGTGACAAATCGCATAGCTAAAGCTCAGGTAGCGTTCGCCAACGTGCGCTTCTGTAGCTCTGTTATGATCTATCTTTCTGTGTACGGTTATGAAACCTGATGCATTCACATAAAGGTTACTTCTGTAGCATCCTTTTTTAGGTACCGGAGTCTCGGAGGCATTAGTGACATGTTGTGACAGCACCATGTTAGCAGCGATGATGTTCACCGACGTTTCTTCTGGATGGGCAGATACCTTCGGTCACCTAGCTTCGCATTCTCGTTCACATACCCTGTTGGTTTTGACATACCCTGCTAATGCTAGTTTCATGGTTTGTCTGATCGCGTCTTGTTTACGAGTGTTGGCTTAGACTTAAAGTAGAAGCCTCATAGTCAGTGTTTGACGAGTTCGGGACATGATAGCACTGACACTGAAACTCACTTCAGCGAGTCGTTCCTGGCTAGTGTAGGAATTACAGTTAACGTTTTTCGATGAGGGCGATACCTGACCTGGTGAAAAAACGGGCGACGGTGACGCTGGTCTCCCGAATCTCAGCGCTCCAGTCTAATTTTTCCCTTATATAGTCGGAAGATTTCCTGTTTTGCCACATATATCAATGCATGTAATCGGTTGTGTTAAATGTGTATCATACTGATAACCACCCCTGAGTAGAGTTGTGAGCTTTTTCGTTACGAGACTGTAACCTCACTGTCAGCAGTTGCTATTACCGAGCTACCTCAAGCCACGCTTCGCAATTAACTAACACAGGGTTTGCATGGGTTGGGAAGGGTGAAAAGAATGAAATGTTTAAAAGCTCTAACAAACTCCTCTGTAAAATGTGTAAATATACGACTTAAGCAGCTCATTTGGTTTCCGTCACTATACTTTTAATAACAGTACTAACATATTTCTCACTGCATCTGTTGAATAGTTGAAAGCGTGCTTTCATTTTTCGTTACCAAGCGGAAATCACTTCTCTCTTCTTTGGCTAGTTGTTTCTCTACTCTCTCAATCCAAAAGTCTTGTTAAGTTCGATCTGGTGCCAAAATTATGTTGGTTGCAATAAAAAATCATGATAGTAACTGTGTGCAAAATTAGAATTAGAGACTGCAATAATCCGGACAATAAATTGACCTGCTCTGTGGAGCAGGTGAATGCAAATGAAAATCTAGTGGTATATGGAGACAGTTTTGAGGACCTCAAGGTTTTGTTTTTCAGCGACACTGTTGAATTGGAAATTTTTGATCACCTGAGTGAAACACAAAACTACTCAACCGTTCCACCGACATATGACGGGAGAAAACGACCATTCGGAGTTGTGAAACGCATGTGTTATCAAGGGGATTGGATTGTTTGTATAGCACTGACAAGTGAATGCTGTCGAGTACATTAATGTGATGATTCAGACGTGCTTGATAATAAATGCAGAGCACCTACCTCTCCGGTACAGGTGCCGGGTGTCAACTCTCGATCGCGGCGCCACTGATGATCCCTAACATGCTCGAAACCCAAATCTAGTGCCTCTCTTTTCGAAAGGAGCAGGCCCAAGGGTCCATATGAATGCGGTGGTTGCCGCCAACTGTGAATGGTGTTCAGTTTATGTGTTGATGATATTCTGTTTTTGTTGTTTATTTCGGAGTCTCCTTTGTCTCTCTGTACTCTCATAATCTTTGTCGACTTTTCCACGTTCCTTCCTATGCTTAGAGAGTTTCGCTGTGTGATGTCCGCCGCGAACTAGGCTTTTGTGAAAAATCAAACTTAAAAGTAATCGGTTTGATTGAAAACATGAGCGGCTATCGTTGCCCAAGTTGTGCGCACTGTACAAACCTTTTCTCCTCCGGCGGTGCTGAGGCCTTAGCAACGGAGAAAAACGTCCCCTTTCTCGGTAAGTTTACATGTACTCGTGTTTGGTCTGTTTTTGATTTGAAAAATCGTCAGATCGGTCAGAAAATTGAACACACTAGATTTATGGTCTGACAACTGTTTGTGTATTATCAGGCTTGTATTGCGTAGCAGGTGTTACAATGCAGAAGGCATGGATCAAATGTGCAGCTGAAAATGCACGAGTGGTATACAACTGTACTGCTCACCAGTGAGTCATGAACAGCGTTACCATGGTAGGGTCGGAACTGATGAACGAATCTTTCTGGATACAGCTTTGGACACTAACGTTTCAGTACAACTGCCTCAGAGTGGCACAGCAGCCTGCGTTTGTCAGTTGCTCTATCAGCTATGAATGTCTGGGTGGGATCCATCTGGTGGTGGTTCTGCAGGTGACAGGCGGTTTGTATATCGGTCGTCGTGGGCACAGAAGCAGCGTATATAAGTTGGATTGCCTACAGGTGTTTTCTGCATATGCTGTGCTAATGTCAATAAACAGCCACATCTAACGTCTACAGCCGCCGATCTCGCCACTCGCACAGGCTCCAGACTAAGAGACTCGCGTGATTTACGGTGCCCAGCCCAATGGTAGTTATCCATTTTGCCGTGCAGGTTCATCATTTGTCCACCCCAGTTTAGTTCCACGCACATGACTGCCGCTGGAGTCTGACCAATGCTGTTTGTACACTGACATGTTTTGGATCCTCCGAACGAAGTATACTGTCGAATAATCACAGCTTGCAGCTTATTGTAACGGTTGCACATTCACTACGCAGCGCTGAAGGATCACACGCTGCCGTAAATGCTAATAATATTTTGACGCTGCATGAACCAAAAAAGAGCTAAAAAACACGAAACAGTTTTAATCTGTCCTGTCTGATGGCGTGTGAAAGTTGGATTAGAGGCGGGCTGGAATACTCTTATGCTTCCTCAGGCTCGGACAGAACTTATGTAATGATGGTTGGAACCCGCGAACTTGAGACCACTATTTTATTTTGGTTCGGAACCAAAATAAAAAGAGTAGTGTGCGTAAGATTCTATTTTGAAGAACGTCATTCTATCACTTGCTGTTGTGGGAAGAAAATCGGTTACGTATAGTCTTCCTCATTTTCCGTCTCTGGTTTATATTGCAACTGCATTGCTTGTGTCAGTAATTTCAGGAGCTAAAATTCCAAGGCGAAACTTCTAATGTCCTCTGTGTCCGCACATTTTTGAAGGTCATGTCTGAAGGTTGTCGCTCACATGTTCTGGCGATCCTTGAGTAGACATCGGCTTGACGTGGCCCAAGCGACAAATCCACCGATAAGTATTCCTTGGCCGAATGGAGACCAAAGCTTAGCTTGTCAAGGCGATGTGTGAAGATTGTTCGTAGATGGAATTGTGTATTTCAACTGTCCGCCCTGGAGTCAGTGCGTAATTAAGGTGGGCTTGGTCTTACATGAATTATGAGCTACTTCTTTTATTGGGAGGATTAAATTTATTTGAAGCCCCCCAAAGTTGTTTCTTGTATAGTTCTGTGAGGTTTATTTCCTCAGTAGATGTTTATACTGCAAACAGCTTCTGTGTCTAATAAATTCTTTTCTTCGATGGGTTTGTATTATTTTTGTTTCGTTTGTGGAAAGGCACTATGGTATATATTTAACACGCAGACCACATGAAGTGACAAACGTACCACAATATGAGAAGAAAAAAGGTGATGTATAAGATGAAGAAGGAGAGAACGTACAGAGATCAAGATGAAAAAATTACAATGATGCACAGAGACTCGCAACACGAGCGCCATTGACTTCTGTTCTTCGCCATATCAGACAGCGTCCTCAACCAAAGATGTTCATTGTCCTTCGGACCCCAGCCAGAAGCCGGTAGCATCCTACTGAAGCTTCAGAGTGAGTGTCTTCATTCATCGAACCTAAGTCATGCGCTGACCACCAGGTTGCCGCTTCCAGCTTGACCCACCACTGGCAAAGCAGGCCGTAAGTTGACATTCGTAAGGTGCGACCAAGCAATCGAAGCCTGCGAGACCAAATCAATATGCTTAAGAGCCGAAGACACGTCGATAAAATTTGTCATTGCTAACACGGCATTCCCACTACACATTGCTGATGCTACGGAGATACCGACCGCATAACCATCTTCCGCGCGAATTGACCACGTTTCGGAGCCGTACAGTAGGACTGCCCTTGCAATGGTATTGTACACGCGACTTTTCACAGAAAGATTGCGATCATACCGTTATCACAGATGACGTAAGTTTGCAGACGTCACTTGAGCCTTTGCTATGCAATTTGTTATCTCATCAACCATTCCACCGGCACTGATACTTCTCCAAAGGCAGACAAACTTCGTAACTACTTCCAACTGCTCACCACCAAGGGTGAGGGCAGGCGCAGAATCCTGTCAATCTTGCAACAGCACCTTGCACTTAGTAGGTGCAAAGGCCATACCAAACTGACGAACTGAAACCTCTAATCTGTTTAAGGATGTTCTGGGAACCCTGTGAACCCTCGTGGATTAGGACGATATCGTCTGCATATTCTGTGTTTCGAAGTCGGATACTCGGGATCAGTTCCACACTGTCATATTTGCAGTCTGTCAGGACACACTCTAAGATCTTGTCTACTGCAAAGGTGAATAGGAAGAGGGAGGCTGGACAACCTTGTCTCATACCACCTAGGATACTGGTGGTCGACGGTATGCCGCCATATGCCCTAACCCTGCTCGGGGTCTGATGGTTATTTGCTTTTGGAATGTTTACGTACTTCTCGCACACACCTGTCATTAATAAACAGTCTCAGAGTACGGCTCTGTCAACCGGATTGAAGACCCTTCTGATGTCCCCCCCTCCCCAAAAAAACTGCTGGCTTTCCATACGAATTTCGAAGTTCAGGCATTTGGCAGAGTATGAAGATGTACTCAGTTTGGCTACGGCTGGGGTGAAACCCAAGTTGCTTCTCACGGACATGTTCTTCACGTGTTTCGTTTAGTCTACAAAGTACAATGACTACGGGCAATTTCGGCACAAAAGGGATCAGGCTAATCTATCTGTGATTTACCCACGAAGTGTGTGAGCCATTTTTGAAAACGACGACCACGTTATCCAAACCTCAGTCATTTGGTACAACTTCGTTGATCCAGAATTTCTAGAGTAGAACTGCCAACTCTTCAGCTAAGGCTGGACTTTCATCCACAAAAATGGCAAGAGGGAATTCGCCTCGACCGGATGTCTTGTGACGTTTCAGTAACTTGATCTCCGAGAGTGGAGAAACGTCAATAGACTAATGGGCACAAGCAAAACCTGAAGGCCTAGTCAATGACGCCGTTGACTGTAAGTGCTCAGGCCATCGTCCTACGAGTAGACTCACCATTGGTTTCGCAGATTACTTCGCCCGCATCTGGCTTCCTGCATCCAGTTGCTCGGATGAGATGAAAACAGTGGTAACGGCTCGCTCCATCTTGATGACGCGTAGTGTTTACCAGGCTTCGCGATCCCCTTGTAATTACTTCCGGAGTCCTAAGTGAGTAGCCTTGAGTGCTGAGTTGTACTCGCCGCTGGACGGAATACTCTGACGAGCGTCGAGTAGTTGCAGTGATTCCATAGTGACTTAGCGGTTGGCAGCTGAACGAGCAATAGTAACACACGAGGCGGTACCACAATAATGGATTGCGTACCGTATATTTGCCCAGTATGCTTCAATTTTGTCTGATGGGTGGGGACCTGAACTAGAGGCATGCGTACTCTGGTAAATATAGGGCGCTTGCGTCCCTGCCAGTTTAGTTTCGTCAGTTTGGGATTGACGAACGTTGTCTCCCACCAAGACGCAAAGCGAACTTGGCACATACCAGTGCATGATCGGAATCCACACAGGTGCTCCAGATTGACTTGCATCTTGGAAACAACCACGCCGCCGATAGCTGATGGCTGTGTGATCAGTCTGTGTCCACTGTTTACTCGACGATGGAAGTCGCCAGATGACGCATCGATGTTCAGAACGACGAAAATTAGTACTCGCATGAACCAGACTATTATCAGCTCAAAGCTACAACAAACTTTATCGTTGTCTGCTCAACGAGTACCGTTAGAGTCACGATCACCAGTGCTAAGCTTGAGCGTCCAAGTCTCCAGCCACTACTACAATGTCCGTCAGCCACGCCGTATGCAGATGTTTAGTGAGCAGCGTCTGAGCTACAGTCTGTGGGGCATATGCCGCGACGACAAACAGGCAGTACCTGTGATAGGCGCCTCTCGATACTCAAACCGTATCTTTGAGTCTGACAGCAGAAAAACGGCTGTTGACTGGTATTCAGTTGAGCAGCGTTTGTCAAGCAAAGATATTATCCAGGTGTTAGACACACCATCATTCTGACTCTAATTTTCGTCGTGATTAGCAAATGAGGCAGGTCTCTGGTGTGTTTGGAAACCAGACCGAGGAATCATCAATTAAAGGGTTATTTGACAAACGAAGGGAAATGAGACAACTCGGTTTGGTGTGGTAAACTATGAAATGAAATTAAATCCGGCCGTCGACACTTCAGTCGAAGAGTTACGATAAGATGATGAGACAAAATCCATTATTAATATATTTTTATAGGTTCATGGTTATGGAGGCAGTATACTTCTCGATTGCCCATGCTTAAGAAGTGGATTAGCTTGAGTGACCCCATCTGGAGCTTTTGATTCAAAAGAAACCCAACCCACAAAACAGCGGGGCCGAGCACGCAATTTGCAGTCCATTGGAGACCCCTGACCAGTAGTGGTTCAGCTCATACTCCCTTCGGAGGGAGTCCATTCATCCGGTATGCCCAATGCAGAAGGTTGAGACAAGCGGCGCAGCACTTTTATGATTCGCCAACGAAGGCGACTCTGATGTAGTGGATCTGCCCAGTCAGCGAGTCCAAGACCGACAGAACTATTGAGACGTTGGCCTCTTGTTATGTGTGACCGGTGACCAAATTGGTTCGTACGCCCTTCGAATGGGGTCCAGCTCATTCAAGTACCCGGCACACCTTACGTACCCGTTGGAGCCGGTGATCACCGAGGTGATTCGTACGCCTTCCTCGGAGTTTGTCCATGGTTGGCGGAGACTGGAGATATCCATACGCCATACGGACAGCATGCCAGACGGACGACATGCTGTCCGAGAGTCCGTCTGAGCATATGAAATCCTCTTGTGGCAGAGTAACACACACCATGTGGTAGTACAGTTATAGAGCTTATGTGGTACCTTCTAGTAGATCCCACTGCCAATCGTGAATCCACTACGCCCTGATGGTACTACCGCTCATTATGCGCTATTGTTTACTCGCCGGGAGAACCCGCTTATTTCATAGCTAACCCTCACGCGGAAGGCCGTTCTCTAGTCCGCAACACGCCTGATGCTGTTGGGCTAGCCTATCCGGGTATCCCGTACGAAATAGTATGGCCGCATATGGACGTGCACACAGGCAGAATGCCTAAACTTAAACGGATGGACGATTAGACTTTTAAACCAAACTTTTTGGCTCAAGGGTCTGCGCCGCAATATAGCGGGTGAGTGATAATTAAGTAAGGTTAATACCGTGATGTTCTCTGGGGCGATATTTCGTACATTCTGACCGCACGTGGGCATGTAACTAGTTTTCAACATCGAGGTTCTATATGGCGAAAGTCATAGCTTAGGGGTTTAGACAGGAAAATAAAAAAAAACATATGGTGACTACCAGGACAGCCGCAACGTTAGCACATCGTTTTTGAACTCAACTGGAGAGATTGTGACGCCTGATAGGCGAAACCTTGGAGAATTGGTGTATGCGTTCCGAGTTGTTTCGAAAAACCGCAGAGATAGCGTTACAAACTTTGACGCTGTGTTTGGTTTGCATTACATGCTTTGCCATTAGTGATACTGGATGCCGTCTATCGGTCTCCATATAGGCGCATGGCTTTTCCAGTTGTGTTTCCAACTACTTTTTTTGTTGACGTCGCAGCTGCCCTGATAATCACCATCGTTCATTTTCGTGTCCGACTGTTCAATCCCTTAAGCCGTGCCTTCTATCACATGGAACCTTATCCCGACATTTACAGTTATTTGTCCATGTATGATCAGTACGTACGAGATGTGGTCCCGGAGAACATCACTTGAGTTGCATCCTCTCATTGTCTTGTTCCACTTCATCAAGGGAGCGAACTGTTGATGAGTAGTAGGGGGTTTTGGTTTTCATATGGATTTAACATCACCCACAATTGATCGCAGCTGTCGCATTCCCATCATTACTCACAAGCGAAAGTGGTTGAGCGTTCACATGATAATTCGGTCGTGCCTAATGTGAGGTCAATGGCGCAGTGGTCAACACGGTTGCCTCATGAAAGCGTGGCCGGAGTTCTAGTCCCGGCAGTGGCAAGGATATGCACTACTGACGAGCTCTAATGAGAGCGAAACTCGAGTCTAGTGCTTCTTTTCGAAAGGGGCCGACTGGAAAGTCTATGGGAATGCGACAGCTGCGATCAATTGTGAGTGATGTTCAATCTATAGGTACGATTTGTTTTAAGGTTACTGCCGTTTTTCAAACCCCCGACATTGATAACTAGCCTTCCTCCTATTGGTCTGTCCTACTGAGGCGGCTACCTCGTTATGATCACTGTACCGTCTAATTTAGCACAGTAAGTCCCCGAGACGTGTAGGTTGTCACACTGCGTCAAGATTCAGTTTCTCCGTGACGCTGTGCTAGCCCATTCAACTATCGGTTGAATATGACCCTGACCAAATCACTTCTGATGCAGCTGTACAAAATAACACTTCGATACTAGTTTGTACATTGGTCAGTGCGATCATCTTCAAATAGGTAGGATACGGGCATCCCTGAGCATCCGCAACACTGTTTCTTGTTTCCAGATGGGATGAACATACCTTCCAAAACTAGATTGTCGAACTTCAAAATATTTTCCGTCAACCCATCTTTATTCACAAACTTTCCACTTCGAAGCTGTCGAAATCCCAAGCAAGCACAAGTGGTTTTTCATCATTTGTTTTGACACGTTATCTATGGCTTTCTCTTCATTGATGACTAACCGGCTCAACCGACTGCCCGTGTACTTACGCCAGATCCTCATGATGTCTTCCGATGGAGTACTCGAATCTCCGGGATCACTGTTCATCGATGCATTTTCACACTGGACGGGTGGTTAACTAATCGCCGCGAGTTAATAGTAGAACTGGTGTTGCCAGCAATCAACACATCCCCGTATCAACTTATCTTGTTTTCTAACCATTTGTCTTTAGTTTCCTTTAGCTAATCAATGAGTTGACAACGAGCCTCTCGGAGTTAGATTATCGTCTTTTTTTAGTTTGCTACTTGACAATGACTTCAGTCTTTGCCAGTATGCTCCTCGAGCTTGAGTATTACAAAAAACACCCAATTTCTGATGGGTCTGTGATCTGTGCTACATTCCCTTCTGTCTGTCGCTCGTGTGATTTCTCCTCCGGATGTGCAGCTCGCTCGGTTACGTGGTTTATCGAGTATTGATGATCACTTCATTGACGAGTATAGTTCTTGATTTCATCTTTATCCATTTGAAACCGGATGTTTGCTGTAACTACAAACGACAGACCGCTTGTGTGCGCATTCCCACGTATCCATTTACACAGCTTTGATCGTGATCAGTTCTACTGATGAGCGTTTTACTGATTGCTCTGTGATACACTGATGACGAGATCTGCCATAACGAGACTGAACGTTGACGCGGTGTGACGCCTTGCGCATCTCGATGACCTATTGGGCTAAACTGGACGGTGTGGCCACCACACCGACAGTCACTCATGCCAGGCAGGCCAATGGGTAGAGGTCTGACAAACCAGTCTCCTGGTCCTCCAGGTTGGGGGTTGGAAGAAGGTTGGACATCTTTTTCCGGAAAAAGTACCAGTTCTGGTACACTGCCACTCACCCGCTGCCTTACGATTGTCTTTGGGCCAAAGGCTTTGGTTGAAAACCTAAATCGTTCTCCTGTCTAGGTCTGGGCGTCCTGGCAGTATCTCAACCCACACACAATCACGAATACTCACAACTAGGAAAGCTGGAATACAGCATCGAGTTGCTACGAAAAGTAAATTGTTTGACTTGAAGACAAACAACGTTAAACGATCTACTTACATCGCAGTAGCAGGATTAAGGTTTCATTTGTCAAGAAGACGTAAGCTACGACAATTAAGGAATGAAGTGCTGCGCTTTTCAGTCACTTTCGTGTACCATCTGTTGATCTTTACACGCCGCGCACACACCTCGACAAGTATTTTTAGCCACATCGTTTAACTCAATAATTAGGTGTTTCACTCAAGTGGGTTGGTATATAGCTGATACAACAGGCAGCAATGGGGCCTTTTCACCGACCTGGGGCAAAGTTCATAATGCCTCCAACCAAGAAAAAAATACCTTGTGTAATCGGTTAACCTCACCCAATTTTCTGAGAGCCTTATCCACCGGTAAAAGCTTGCTGAACAACGACGGCAGTGATGTGGTCCAGATGATTTAGACAACCAGCTTAGAACCAGTTTAATAATAGTTGAAATCAGATGTCCATTAGAAACTGATTGTTCGGCTGTAAACTGGGCTAACTGATTACTCAACATACGGGTCCGAGACGGAAACCCGAGAACTCCAGTGACTGTATTGGATTTTCTACGAATCAGCGAGGTCTCTGGTCGGTCTGAAAACCACGACTGGAAAAAAGTGTAGAACCACAAAACCGAAATAATGCAGTGCTGGAAAAAATATGCTGGTACATCCATTAAGTTAAATATGTACCCCCTAATCAAAACTCCATGGAATCCGTAATGGACATCCAAAAATAAGAGAAGTTGATCGTAAGGCAAAATCACCATTTTCAAAACGTAACATCAAAGGAAAGTAGGTGAGTGATGATCGTACATTATTTTCACTGACGCCTAAGATGGCTTGTTCCTAAAGGCGGGAAACGACTCTGAATTTAGAACTGGCTTGTTCCGCACCATTTTCGCAAGTCTTTGGGTAGGTGTGCCAGTTTCGGCGTCTCATAGCACTCCATGACGCGTACACCAATAAATGTCAGATGTATGTATCCGTTAACTCGGGAGAAGTGCGCCGAAACGTAGTTATAGCTGAAGAGAGCCTTTACCGTGGATAGCGGGCGATAACCTGAATATGAAAGATATGTACTGACCAGAACACCTAGGCCCTTCTCCAAGTGAACGATTCTCCCGGCATTCATCTCGTCCATCCATGGGTATGGATGTCAAGCATCAGTGTGAACCAGCAAAGAATTGCTGCCAGCGATGAGTTACCCTCCATTAGATGCGAATACATTGTCTGAGTGTCGAGCTCCGCATGGGCGTATTTGTTATCAACGAGTAGACTCCAATTCCCTGACCGGTGTACCATCATGTTCACGCCAACTTGGAGGCACGGACAACACGCGTGCCATATCTCGAACGTTCATGTACACAAAGAACCTATTGGAAATTGCACATGGAAGGTAATTGACGAACACAAAGATTAGTTAACCATATAACGGACTTCGCCATACGTCGATGCAGATACAGAAGACATCATGCCGTTGGATTTCACTTTGAAGGAAGTGTCCGGAGAAAAAGGTGTTTAAATTATTCGAAAATGTTCCCTACACAGGATTATTCAATGATTAACAGCCTACCGTTCGAAGTCAGAATGAGATCGATCTCTACACTAAATACAATGGTTAAGTGACAGGCACAATCGTGTTAACCATGAATCTTGTTTTCTTGGTCAGTGGTCTTATGAAGACTCAAAAGTCTAAGAATGGCCCAACTTTTTAGCTGTCTTTCTTCAGAAAAGTTACCAGTTCTGGTACATTGCCACCCAACCGCTGCCTTGCGGTACAGGCTTTTGAGCCAAAGGCTTTGGTTGAGAACCCTAATCGTTCTCCTGTCTAGGTCTGGGCGTCCTGGCAGTATCTCAGCCCACACACAACCATGAATATTCACAACATAAATTCCATACTGCATCGGCCGTCTCGCAGTATAAACCGGGTCGCCCTATCTGCTGCATACAGCAGGGTGGATAGGCGAAATCATGCTACTGCTGACCCCTCCCCACTGTCCTATCAAATTTAGCTCTCAGGCCCCCCCCTCCCCGACCTCCATTTCTGATAATTACTCTGCAGGTCCCACAACAGATATAGCTAATCGTAGTAACACTGTGCCGGTAAGTTCCGTCTCTTGCCACTCAGCTTCAGGCCTCCCTCGTCCCTTGCTTAGACCTAGAATGCGAATTAATATAGGTGCCTTCAACGTTCGCACGCTAAAACAGATAGGTCAGCAGGCCGCTCTCGCACGAACGTTAGACTCGTTAAATGTCGACGTCTGTTGTGTTTCAGAGACTAGAATCCAAGACAGTAGTCAAGTGTATGGAACTAACAGCACCCGTACTGTCTACCCGATACTTCAGGTGATTCCATGGCTGCCCCCACCTGTCAAGCTGGAGTAGATATAGTCTTCAGCACGACGGCCGCAGCCGTATTGTAGATTGGATTCCTGTTAACGGTATGCTTTTCATCGCCCGCTTCGATAGATTCAGTTAAAGCCAGTTCTAGACGCAAAATCTTATGCTCCAACTGACTGTAGTGACGTCGGCGTCAAGGACGCCTTTTATTCGGATCTGGCCGCTCTCCTTCGGTCGACACGTGGCTCTGATATAGTCGTTCTGGCCGGAGATATGAATGCCCAGGTCGGCCGCCTTGGTGAGGCCGAATCTCGTTTAGGTGGCAGGTTTGGGATAGCATCACATCGATCAGATAATGGCGGGCGATTGTTGCAGCTGTGCGCTGAGCATAAGCTATTTTTAGCCAGTACTGGTTTTAGGCATCGTGCACGTCAATGCTATACTTGGCGCCCGCCTTCTCCGAATCAGGCCTGGTCTCAGATAGACCACATAGCCTGTTAGTTATAGGTGGCGGTGGTTCGATTCAGACTGTCGTTCTTATTGGAGCACATACTTGGATTCAGATCATGCGTTGGTACGTTGTCGTTTGTTCTTACTTTTGCTGGGCAACGACCCCACCGACAGCAACGGCTGGCTGTTGAGAAACTGGCTATACCGTCGGTAAAGCATAAGTACCAAACCAGCTTAGGAAGCTGGATCGAGATCTCACAGGCAATTTATGAAGCCGGTACTGTAGCATGCGGCACGGGGGTTCGTGGGTTGAACAAGACATTGGATCTCGGAGAAATCCCTGGAGTTGTTAGAAGCTAGACGGAACATTCCTCCTGGCAGTTCACATAACAAGTTTAGGAGAGATATCCGTAGGAAACTGAAACGTAGCCTAAACGCTGATCGTGAGGCTTGGCTAATGGAGAAAGTTAAGGAAATGGAAACCGCTTTTGCCTCAGGGAACATCGACAAACTCTTTAGGCTTATCCGTGCTACTGGTCCCAGACGACCGTCTGTCAGTGAAGCTATCAGCGAGGCAGATGGCACACATCTATAATAAGTCCAGAAGGTTAGAACGGTAGACGGAACACTTTGGGGGTCAATTTAGCTGGCCTCCTTCGTGTTGCCGCCGCGAACTGGTGGTATACCACCCTGGTCGGTAGATTTGGAACCACCCACTGAGACTGAGGTTCGCAATTGCCTTTCGGCTCTCAATCGTAATAGGGCTGCTGGCCCAGATGATCTCGTGCCGGCACTTTTCAAAGAAGGTGGAGAGGCGTTAGTAGAGGCATTGACTCAGTTGTTTCAACTTGTGTGGACGACGGAGACCATCCCTCCGTGCTGGGGTCACTCGATAATAGTTCCCATATTTAAGAAAGGAGCCCGGGGCTCTTGCGAAAACCATAGAGGGATTAGTTTGACCCCAGTCATTCAAGGGTTCTGGCATCCATTATACTTCGTCGACTCACTGCAGTTCGGGAGGCAAACATTAGGGAAGAACAGGCAGGGTTTCGCCCTGGGCGGGGTTGTATAGATCACATTTTTACCTTCGTCAAATTCTGGAGCAGCGTCATGTGTACCGCCGGCCAACAATCGCCGTATTCCTCGACTATAAAGGTGCGTTTCGATTCGGTAGACCGATCTACACTTTTAGAGTCGCTTAAACGCAGGGTGTACCGACCAAGTATGTGAACATACTGTCGGCGCTTTATTCCCATACTTCAGCTCAGGTTAGGGTTTACGGTGAACTGTCTGACAGTTTCAGCACCAGGAGCGGCGTACGTCAAGGCTGTCCACTTTCACCACTTTTGTTTACTTCTGTGACGGACTGTGAGGACTGTCTGCGGCACTCACAAGATGCCGGCGTGGACCTCCTACCTGGTGAAAGACTGACTGATCTTGATTATGCTGACGACAAGGTGTTGCTGTTTGACACTTTCAAGCAGCACAAACAACGCTGGACGCTATTTCGCGTTCTGCTAAATACTTCGGAATGCGCTTTGCAGCCTCAAAATGCAAAGTGCTTCTGCAAGATTGCTGTGATTACGTAGATTTAATGTTAGATAATGAAGTCATGGAGGTTGTTGACCGGTTTGTGTACTTGGAAGCTGCATCAGCGGCGGTGGAGGTGTAGGGAATGAAATAGAAGCGCGTATCTCTAAGGCTAGGGCGGTGTTCGCTAATCTGAGACACCTCTGGCGACAGAGAGGTATCTCTCTGATGCTTAAAGGTCGCGTATATAAGGCGACAGTGAGGGCTGTGTTACTTTACGGCAGCGAAACATGGCCGCTCAGGGTAGAAGACGTGAACCGTCTTCAGGTATTTGACCACCGATGTCTGCGTTCGATCGCTCGTATCGGGTGGCACCAGCGAGTAAGCAACGAGGAGGTTAAAAAGCGGAGTATTTGGCACTGATTGCCAAACGAATTCTTTTGTTCAGACTTATATCTTTAGGCCGTTTATTAAGGATGCCAGCTAATCGTCTGCCACACGGATTACTCTCTGCCGACGTTGCGGTCTACTGACGTAGTTATTTGAAGTCGTTCACTAAGGGGTTGGTCACTGTAGATCGGGTTCGTCTCCCTCGCTGTGGCCCTCGTGACTCACATATGGTGGCTATCGATTTCCGGTTAAATGGCGGCCAATCGAACTCACTGGCGTGAATGTTGTCGTTGTTTGGCCGAGTTGTCTGTGAAGTGAGTGCACTTAATGACGCGGGGCAGTGAAAGCCGTAAGGAAGCTGTCTTGCTGATGACGCCTTACTTTCACTTACAGCTCGGTTGTTTGTTTGCAAGGTGTAGGCACCTTGATGTTGAATGTTTGAATATAGACGTAGCTATTTTTAGTAGTTAGGTCCCTTCTCCTCCTCTTTCCTCTCTTTACGTACAGGGTTTGTTTTTTTATGGTTGTGTGGCAGTTAAACGTCATTTAGAACCACTGGTATATTGCTATCTATGATAATGATGATGTGATGCAGCTGTTTAACAGTTTGATATCGAATTTTGATGCGTGATGTTTCCTGTTCTCTGTAATCTTGGGATGCCTTCTGTGTCTTTGAAATGGAGTGTTTCTCCAATATTGGACTGCATACTTAGATTCTGCGGGCTGTTACTCGCCGTTGTTCTATCCCCTAACTCAATGGCTAGTGGTCGAGTTTGTCAATGAATCGCTTAGCTATCTGGGGATTAGAAGTCTTAGACCATTTTTGTTTCCCTTGCCAAAGGTCCCGTAATCCATCAGGCCTGTGATCGGAAATATTGGCTACTCGGGCCCAATGGCTTGTTTGTTTTCGTTCAGTTAGGTTGCCTTTGAGATAACAGCAGTCGCTGAAGCAGGCCGATCGAGGCTATTTACAAGCGGTTGTCTCGCAGCCGTTTTACTTTCACCTATCACTTGACTGTTCAAAAGGTATTGATTGTTGGAGTTTAGACGAGGAGTTTGTGGATTGAACTTCATTTATTTTTTCCCTATTTTTATGCGCTGAGGACCTCCTTCTTCTGGTGGTTAAACATCATTAGCAACCGCCATTATGTGGCTTTAAATGATGAAGTGGAAGTTATTATTGATGGAAGTTCGGGGATTGAGTTGGAGGATACGCTCTACTGATGGTCTTCGATAAAGGCGAAATTCCAGTTTAATGTTTCCTTCGAGAGTGAGATCGCCGGAGGGGCTTGTCTGAATGCAAAACCTGCGATCAATTGTGGGTTGTGTCCAATCTGGAAGTTATTACTGTTGATGCACACATGTTTATGTTTGGTCGCCTCACTGATTGAACAACAGTATTCCTGGATGATTACTGTTCAGGAATGACAACTTGAGCTTTCCATTCTCCCCTGTGGACTCCGTACCGTGGGTTGGTCGCTTCGGGCTCACTCACTGTATGCCATTTCATCAGCACCCTGATCAGGGGCAAATGACTCCACCGTCTTGTGAGCATCTTTGAAAGTATAGGAGCTGCACAGTAAAGCTGACGTAAATACGGACTTGGACATGCTTGTTTCAATATTCTCCACAGCAGTCAATGTTTATGAGGCTACACTGGTTTTGCCCTGCCATCCTATGAATCACAGTAGTGAAACTGAGGTAGCAGCCGTGGTGACTACACGACCCGCAGTTCTCGTAACTGCACACAGTCCATATTTTCGTTCCCATAATTTCATTTCGGTGTTGTTCACATCAGTGAAAACAACATCTGAGGTATCGCTTGTTGTGGGAATACGTGGTGCGAGTTCTACTCCGTCTTTATATATATATATATATATATATATATATATAATATATATATATATATATTATTATATAAGCGTTCCCGGTTCCTGACTGAGGTTGCGATACGTCAATTTGCGCTTGAAAACGCAGAGCAGATTGTCATATCAGTGCGTGATCAGGATCCACATAGGTGCTCCAAATTGACTTATAGTCTTGGAACCAATTACATCCCTCATAGTTGGCGGTTATGGGTTCACTCTGTGTTCACGATAAACTTGGCGATGGAGGCTGCAAGGTGACGTCTAAAACGCCGAAAATTACCACTATCCAGAAACGGACCGTCACCTGGAAGAATATACAACGAACGATCATCCTCCACTGTTTGACGAATACGGAAGTCGCGCTCGTCTGTACCTGGCCCACTTACTTGAGTGTTCAAGTCTCCAACCGGTTGTGCAATGTTTGTGCACTGCACGGTGTACAGGAATCTAAAGTACCGGTGATACAAGTATGACTGGAGCTGAACAACAGCCTGTGGGTGCACATGCCGCAACAATAAACAGACAGCGTTTATGATGATGGCCTCTTAGTGCCTTAGTTGTATTTCAGCATAAAGACTGCTGTTGACGAGTATTCAGCTAATCAGCGCCTCCAGGACGATTTTAACACCGATTTGACTAGTGGGTTAAACTGGGTTCCCAGCTAAACACCCATTGTACGTGCACTGTGAAGCAGCCGACAGCGATTGAAGTTGTTCAGTTGCGCTAACTTCCAAAAATCGTGCTTCAACAAGACAGCAGCTATCGATGGCAATTGTTTCCGGTCTACATGCAAGAGCTGCCTGTTGACCCATCTTTATCAGTGTTTGGACACTGAAGGTGGCAAATTTAACTGGCGTCCGGGATACGACTGAGCGGTTGTGTCGGCCAGGTAAGAATTATTACCTTGATGTTCTGAACACCATCCTTCTGGTTATGATTGTTGTCATGAGCGACAAATGAGGCAAGTCCGTGACGAGAGCTCGAAAACAAAGTTGGTGGGCCACTAAGTGAAGGAACCTTTACTAAACGGTACAATCTGTGTTGATATAGTGGAATGTAACGTGAGATAGAAACTGGAAGTCAGCACCTCGATCTGAGAGTTACAGTGAGAGCATGAGGCAAGTTTCATGGTTGTTTATAAGCCAATGAACTGATGGTTGTGGGGATACATCCCAGTTACCTAGGTCAAAGAATGGAGTATTCGGTTCAAAAAATCGAGTCCGCAGAGCAGATGGGATAATGCACGATGTTCGCTGTCCATTTGGGTTTGTCGCTATTGGATGAAGTTCACCCATCCGGTCTGCGATGGAGCCAGAGCTTTCATTTAAAGATTTGTCACGGAAGACCGGTTTGACATAGTAATTGTGCCTCCTTAGAGAGTAGAAGTCCCACAAAGTTGTTACGGCGCTCGTTCCTTGTTGTCAGGGTCCGGTATTCAAATTAATTCATAGCTTTTCGAGTGGAGCTCAACCATTCAAGGTACTTGGCACAGCTTTCGTACCCTTTGAAACCGGTACTCACAATGGTAACTCGTATGTCTTTCTTGACATTTTTCCGTGGTTAGCGGATATCGAAGAAGTCCCCACACCAGGTGGCGCGTACTTTTTCAGGAAGCACACTGGTTTTCCTTGGGAAAAGTGACATTTTTCTGGCGACGTATCACGCGTCAAGTTGTAGTTTCGTAAAGAGCTTGTGTACCACTTTATTGGAGGTTCGCCGGCTAACCGTTCTGGTAATACTACTGTTCATTGTCCGCGACTGCCTGTTCTCCCGAACAAACTAGCTCATTTTTGCAGTTAACCCTCACGTGAGATGTTGCGATTTCCTCCGGTGTTTGCGTGTTGGTGAGTCCGGTTAGATGGTATGGCAATGTCAGGTGCGAGGGACCAAGACAGTGCGTGCTGAATGGTAGGATATCTGGAAGCTTGAATAATTCGGCCTGGAATGGTGCTTAGGCGGAGGCATTGGGTGCGTAGATGGGGTCGCAAAAGGACGATTGCCCGAATAAGTAGTTGGAAACAGGAGGGAGTCCCGATTTGCGTTGAATATACATGGTGAGTGTGTGCTTTATTTAGGTCATGTCAGGTCGAATGTAGTGTCCTTGACGGTTAGGTGCATATGGAGCTTAGAGAACTTGTGCACATGGGTCCAGAGTTACTGCTCTAGATTTGACTTTCAGTTCAGTTGAATGTTGGATTCCGTGCCCCGTAATCCCAGTGTGAATATTCTTGGCTTTAAGTAATACTTCTCGTTCCTGATCATTGAGGATACTCGGGGATTTGGTAGCTCAGGATGACGGCATAGGTATTCGGCTGTTCGCTAAGTGTGACAAACGTTTCATCACCAAACGAGGTGACGTCCTGTGTGCATATGTATTTAAGCGGGTATTTTTTAAGTGCTCAGACCCCCACGCATTGTTAATGTCATTTCGAAAGGTGATGAGACGTTTGCAGTTTAGATATCAAGCCCGGCGGACAACGGAATGTCTAATGACGGTCGTTGACACGTACACAGTTGAGCTATACTGGTAGCTCGAGACGCCTTAGCCCTATGGCTAATTCATTGACGATAGTATCCTTTAGTGTCTCACGCATTTGAACGTTTATTTTTTGCATTCTAATAATTGTTGTTTGGGGTCCTTTTCTCCAGGTCGCCTGCCTCTGGACCCGACTTTGACCACCCTTTGTGACTCCCCTGACTTGTTTCCGGCCAAAGCCCGAACCACAGAGGCTACAATGAGTGTGTTGGACGCAATTTTTCACCGATGTCCTACACTGGCCGTACAATCCTGACAACTTTGGATACATTCAGGAAATTTTCCGTTTGCACGGATTTTTTCATGTACATATACGGATTATCTCTGAGAACGAAGCTTTTTCAATATGCCTCGCATCGGGGTTCTGGTTAACTAACGGGCGTTGTTAGATCCACTTTAGACAGAGTGAAATGATTTCTGACTCTAAAACACGGTATATACAACCTATTGTTTTATTCCCTTGCTTTTCTGTTGGATAATATAACGCTCCCCACAGTGACCACTCCTAAGGTACATGAAAATCTGTCACTCTAAGGAAAAGAACGCTGTAAAGAGATCAGTCCCTTGCCCATATTCTAACTCTCTGGGGTTTACATGAAACACATCTAATGTGCCGTAGAGCATATCACTTTGTATTCAGTTTGTCATCAGATGGGTTTTGTTTAACGGACATCTCCCTCAGATTTGTTCGCAAATCATAATAATGGCCGATTATTTTTTCAGTGTGAATAATCTCGGCCTCCTCAATGATTAAAGTGCCTCTGTCCAGCATTGGTATCAATTTTCTACTTGCTTCGATAAACCTGTAACATATTCGGCCGTTCAAGTCGACACTGATGTAGCATTTCGTATTAGCTCCGAACGTTTGCATTCCTTTAGGTTATTGTTTATGCTTTAAGATATCCAATACCTGTTGTTAAGACCAAGGCTCTTCTCTAAAGCTATCATTAATCATATCGTTGTGACCAGTGATACCCTCGTTACTTCTCTCTTCCGCATTGTTGATATTAAACTTCATTGCTTCGCAGCCTGCTGTTAGTCATTTGCTTACGACCAACTCTATTCGCTTGTCTCTTAACGTCGGCATTAATTCTAAGTCGACCAGAAAAAACTATATACTGATTCTCACTTCTGTACGCCCCATCAGCATCATTACGAACAACAATATATCAGTGGATAACACTAATGCTTAGCTGCCATACAGACCATGGAGACAAGAACAAGCCCCAAGTATGAAAGGAAAGGGAACAGATGGAACCTAGGGACAAAAAAACCTACCTAAGCCTAGACACTTAACAACAGAATGTCTACATCTTGCAAACAACCTGGCTGTAGGAGAGAGCGAGGCGATATGTGCAATGTGTGTCAGAAGCTAAAAATAGGAATCAACAATATACATACATATTACATCAGACAAATTCTCGTTCTTTGACGTAACAAATTAGAAACTATAGCGGATACATTTCAGTGGTTACGGTTGGGAACATTATCGGTAGAATGAGGCTCACACCCACCACCTTCGTAATAAACGCCCCAAACCATGTAAAACACGATACTGAAAGACCACTCCCAAATTCCCTATATATGCAACCTTTTTGATAAACAACTACCCCACAGCTATCTCCACTATGAGATTTTTTCTCGAGCTCGTCACGGTTCAAGTTTGTTCACGTCAACGCCAGGTACGAAAAATCCAATGGGGCGGTCCCAAATCAATTGTTTAGAACCATATGTGTGGACGAAAGAATAGCAGTTTTTGGATGGATGCATAGCGACGATTCCTATGCGTTGGACATCTCAGTGAGCCTACACTCAATTCACGTTCAGTTTAGCTTGAGTATCGACTTCGTCCTTACACTCCTAGTCACACCGTATGTAGACCTCGAGTTGTGATCTTCCGTAAACGACGAGTTGCCAGCGTACTCAGAAAAGCAGGACCGAACATGACTATAACTCCAGATAGCTACTGGTTATCGGTCGTTCACCAAGGCTTTTGATACTCCAATACGTATATACGAAGCGGGATTTACGGCTGTTGGCCAGGGCAGTTCAGTTTCAACTGCGATCGAATGTTGTCAAGGCGAACTACCCAAACATAGAAAAGATGGAAATCAACAGCGTGTGTAACTATCAGCGTTTAGATCGGTGAAGTGTCCCATATTGATTGCACGAATCATTCACTGATGACGTACGCTTAGATCAACACTTTCAGAGTCATCTATGAAGGTAAAAAGC
>LOND01002401.1:8781-20366 GCA_014220965.1 Paragonimus kellicotti
CTGAAGGAGGGTGTATATGCTTGAATACGTTCTGTTTTGCTCTATGGTTCGGAAACGTGGCCTGTTCGCAAGGAAGATATCAACAAGCTTGCTGTATTTGACCATCGTTGTCTCCGCCAAATAGCCCACATTAAGTGGACTGATCGCGTGAGCAATGCGGCAGTTCGCCGGCGCGTATTCCGGAACGCTCGGGATGCGCGATCGATCGGTCAACTACTCACGTTGCACAGCCTGCGATGGTTAGGTCACGTACTCCGTATGCCAGCTGATCGTTTACCGTACCGGGCATTATATACTGAGACCACCAACAGTTGGGTGAAACCACGTGGTGGTCAAGCGACAACGTGGTCACGAAATATGAAGAACCCTGACTGCTCCACTGAGTAAAGTGGGTAGGTGTCGCCTGCCTGGATGGGGTCCTCGTGATCACTCAAACCGCTGGTTAGAGATGGCGGCGTGTCGCAGTCAATGGCGTACCTGCATCCATACCATTTCTAGTTCTTTCGCTTAGACTTCTATTAATTTTCAACCTTCTTAGTAACGTTTTCTTCTAGGATATTCCACGTCACTGTTGAGGTGAGCGGCAGCCCGAGCCACAGTACCTTTTGGTCAGGCTCATGGCTGTTATGATGATGATGATGATGATGACGGTCCATTTCCGGTTGGTCCGTGAGTTAGCAACTACTTTTGAAGTGAGCATTGCCAAGTGAGACCTCACAGGATAGTTCGCTGGATATCCTCAAGGTACCACCTGAAGCGTTGTGTGCATTGTTTGTAGTGAGCAGATCTACCCATTATTTTCTACGTCCTTCTTGAAATGATTTTAATTTTGGACGGCGGTGTCAACTTGTAGCCGAACGGCAGTACCATTGAGTGCCAACGTAATATACTTCCGCCTGGAAGCATAATCGACCAAGAATGTGGCGAAGATGGAGTTTGATTGTCGGGCCGGCTTCTGGAATCGTCGACCGCGGGACTTCGATCTGGGCTGTGATATCATTTATTTGCTTACACGGCAGTCGTTTTCCTTATGACCTCGACGATTGCATTTATCGTACGTGTGTTTATAAAATGGTCACAAGCGCATGCTATAGTACCTAATTCGTGAATAGTCTGAGAGATCTGGATCTAGCAGTTATTGGGATCTTCGAGGTTAGAACTGCTAAGCTTGTATTCTAGACTAGTTTGGTACCTTATGCTTTACCGATGGCAAAGCCAGTTTCTCAACAGCTAACCGTTGCTGTCGGTGGGGTCGTTGCCCAGCAAAAGTAAGAACAAAACGACAACGTACCAACGCATGATCTGAATCCAAGTATGTGCTCCAATAAGAACGACAGTCTTGAATGGAACCCCGCCACTTATACCTAACGTTATCCGAACGGTGTGATGTCAGCCTATGCATATCATTTGAACGAGACTCGAACTCACCAAGACGCCGATATGGGTGTTTATACCTCAGATGAGAATGACTGTATGGGGGCAGTTGCGTCATAGCGTATGGAAGCGACGATTTTTGGTCAGTTTGAGCTGTCTGAAATTAATCTTTTCTCTCAGTAATCGTTGACGGATCCGGTTTGCAGTTAAGCCATGAATAAATCACAGGTGAATTCATCCCGGTACTCTCCTGCAATGATTGTTTTAAAATCGCAATCAACAGTGTGGTTTCCACTTCTATAGAAACCTATCGACAGGTTGGCCATGTCTCGCTATCGACAGGTCACAACGTGCAAATTTCACATTTGTTCCGGTATGTAAGCTCTCAAGAGCCCTGATTTCGTTGTGGATTGGCGGAGCAACACAGTTTATGAGGGCAATAGTTTTGTTAACAGAGGAAGACTGAATGGTAGATAGGACATTACTAAAGGTTTTCCTCCGACGAATTCTACCCAATGAGAGTCTGCGTCAAAACAGTCTGATCACGTCGTTTTACAAACTGATTAAATTGTGATGGCTGGACGAGTAACCAGTCGTCTGTTGAGTGGGTGTGAATAGTGAGTGATGAATAGACTTCAATCAGCCGGTAATTGAACCGTAGGCAAAATACAAATGGGAACGTGCTAAGTAGACGAAGGAATGTGGAAGTAAGGAACAGGAGTAGTGACGTATAAATGAACGTTTCCATTATACTACACTCATAAAATCACCCCGTTTACTGACTGAACATATACTAACCTTGACAAGTGTACATACCTCTTTAGAATCCCCTGTGGGATAGACGGTTCTAGCAAAGTTCAGGCGAAGTGGACTTTACAGAATATGATTTCCCACAATACCTCTGATTAACCTTAGGGTACTACTTAAGGGGCTGCAAACTATAGGCAGTTCGTTGGACGGCTTATATCAACCCGTGAACATAATGGTCTCATCTTGCTGATCCTGTTGGCTTGGAAACGTCCTACGAATGCCAACCCACCGCTTGTCGAGCCCTGTTGTGTTTGTTAGAGGTGAGTTCGGCTGGAAGCGCTGGTCCGGTGGTCTGCGTATAACTGTTCTCGTGGTACATCTGCCACACCGTTTGGTCGTCGCGTGTTAATATAGATACTGAGTTTTGGATATGAAGGCATTGACACTGAATCTCGGCCCAATAGTTAGTTCCCGGCTTCCTGGTTGTGGTCCGAAAGACAGTAGGCATCTCTATCTAGGAATGTTATCTAATAAGACACTCGTGTTTCAAATCTCTGTGTACCGGCGCATTATTTTCCCACCCTCGATATGTTTTCCCTTTAATTTACACTGTCCATTTTCATCTAGTCGTTAACTCATTTGCTATATGAGTGGTGTATTGTGAATTAACGGGCTTGCTGCTAATATTTAGATCGGCTTTCTTGGCGTCTGCTGCAGACAAATATTTACGCATTCTCGGATACTGTTCACTGAAATTAACAGTGAATTAAGGTTGCTTGGCAGTGTGTTGCTTTCTCCCTGTCATTTGATCAGCAACCTGGTGCTTCTATTTGCTTGTCTCAACTGATAAATTCAGTTTCTGCATTATTTTTCTATTTATCTCATTGGCACCCTTATATTGATTTGTGTGGGACGATGACTGTTGACAATTATGGAATTGAAAGTGTGTTATATTTTTCTTTTACTTGCAGTTCATCGTGCGTCGACTTTCAGTGGCTGTTGCTGTCACTTGTGAATGTAACTCAGTAGCCAGTTGATTCGCCAGAGCCCACTTTCTCGCGAACGCTCCAAGACGTTAACTGAGCACTCAGCTTTCTATCACATGACTACATCCAAAGTGCCAAGCTCTAACTTGCGTTGCAAAAACAACTGTGGTTTTTACGGGAATCCATCTTGGGACGGTTATTGTTCAGTGTGCTATCGCGAAACCTACATACAGCAGGGCCTATCTCGCAACGTTACCAGCAATTTGCCAGTGGCATCTACGCAAGCTTTTTCTAAATTTGAGGCGAAACGAAAACAGTTGGCCGGAAAAGGCACCAACACGTTAAAGAATATTTTCCGGTTCACCAAAGGCAAGTGTGTGCTACGGCCGTTTATCTATTATGACCATGTTTCAGATGGCAACCGAGACAAAACGACTGCTTTACCTGAGGAATGTTATCAAGCTGCCAGTGAATTCAATGCATTTCTTGGAACACTGAAGGCTGCTGTTAGTGCTGATATTTCTCGATTGGTAATAGTGCATTACTTTTTATGGTACTTATCGCGGCTTCAGGTTACCAAACAACTAGAGGAGTTGGAGACAATGGGAGGCTCGCACATCAACCAGTATTCAGTAGTGATACAGAAATTCTACCAGAAAGTCTCCGAGCGAGTTGCCAAGTCACCTCTGTATTCCGTGAGTCCATCTTAAACTGGTGTTCTGAAATGTAACGACCCCGTCTGTGCACAAATGGTGGGCGCACTTCTGACCATAAAAACACAATTTCATCCCTTAACCTTCAGTTTTATCTGTGATCCAGCCGCTCCCAGACCTTACATTTTTTGTTAGTCCCCTGATTTCCTGTCATAGAAACTCTGTTTTTCATCGGATTGTTTGCATGATTGCTGAACCTCACTAGGACTCGGGGATGATGGGCTACGTATGTGCTTTAAGGGTGTCTTTATAAGCAGTAGATTCAGATACTGTTAAAATTCGCGCACAGGTGTTTTATTTCTAGCTTTTACATCACAAAACATTAGCCGCCGAGTTGCACATCTAGTCGCGTGCAAGTTAGACACTGTCAGCATGTTCAAACCAGGTACTCCTCCCGCCACTTGGTTTGGCCTTTATATCCCCGACCATCTTGAAGGCTGTGCAATGGAACTAGAAGAACTGATGACGGCACTTCTTTCAATCACTCGTCGTCAGTTGGTTTTTGGGGAAAAGACACTTTCTCCCAAAAATTCGCCTTATTTTCCAGGAAAAATGGATTTTTCCCTGTTTGAGAATTTGAATGCTCACCCCAATTCGCACTCGCCTCTAATTGGTCCGTTGGGTGGCCTAGGCCCAAGGCCGCTCAAAACCTATAAATACAGTTGCTGTAAACCACTATTTTGCCTTCGGGCTGAGCAGCAAATAAAGCTCGTTTGAAGGCCGTCTTTTTCCTTACTTGTTGGGGTCTAAGTTGCGAGAGTTGGGTTCCGATATTTGCGCTCTGGTTTTCGTGCAGTTTGCAATATCGTTGCGTTCGTTCGTGATAGAGATACTGCTCGTGGTCTGCGTTGTTCTTGTTATTCTCTGTCAGGAGGGTTGTAACAGGTTGCCTACGGAAAGTTCAGAAAGCATTAACAAGGTGAATGAGGAGAATACCCATCAACTTGTTTCTTCCTGCATCTACCTATGCCTTCAATGGTCTGCAAGGAACTGAGAAGTTTATTGGGTGGCACAGGGATAAGGTGATGCATCACTAAGGTGCTGTATGGCTTTCGTAAAAGGCAATCACGTGTCAGAACTACTCACTGCTGGTGACTTTTAAGCTAAGATCGCGGTTAAAAGATTGGCTCGACCTTTTCACGGCTTTTTACTCCGTCCTGCTACATAACTCCGGAAATACAGTTTCACTGAACCATTGCCCATTGTGAAGGCAAACGGATGGTGGTCCGACTGGTACTCTGCCAACAATGGCATCACGTAAGGGTTCATCCTGCGCCTCCTGTCGTTCATTCTATCTTTTCCTGAATTATTGAACATGCTCAGCTCATCAGTGGTGTTGTGCGTCGCAGTCACAAGTCGGACGAGTTACAGAATACCCGAATGGCGTTGAAGTTCTACAGAACAACTAAACCACTTCGGCCACCTTTCCGAAAAATAACTGTTTATCGTTAAGCCTGATCAACTATAAATTAGCGAACGTCTACCGTCAAAACTGTGTTTATTACCAACTTTTGTACAA
Organism: Paragonimus kellicotti; assembly: GCA_014220965.1. NCBI lineage: Eukaryota > Metazoa > Platyhelminthes > Trematoda > Plagiorchiida > Troglotrematidae > Paragonimus > Paragonimus kellicotti. Next base: position 14,124 of record LOND01002401.1, read on the forward strand.
ACGCAACCCAAAGATCTTATTGAAAAAATAGGTTGACTGTTCACAGGTTACGTAAAAGATCTTTCATCCCTTAGAACTGATTCGTAAAACCTTCTAACTGGAATCCTTATACATCACGTCCGGCTCCGATAATCAGCCCACACTTGGATGCGACCAAGCAGGCTTATCGTCCCTACCTTAAAAAATGATTTCACATTTACTGAAGGTGCTCAGGAGTGGACTACGAGCAGTCAGAACTCTGCGGCATGCCCCAACCATAGAGGTAAACGATATGCGGCCAATTTTCAGTGTATTCCAGTCACTTTAGAAGTGTCCACTTATCAAGTCATCTGCTGACAGACCTCCTTTCACCAAACGAGGACGAACGCTCAAGAGGTCATTCTTTAAAGCTGTACTGCACAGTGGGTAGACTACTATGTAAACAAAGGTTCACAGTTAGGATCTGCTCATACTATAGTGTACCGTCCAACTCTGGTCATACCTGATTCGTCTGGGAGTTTTAAAACCCTACTTGTTCAGTACATGTATATGAATAGGCGTCCCATATTCCAGGTGTATTGGATCACTCTCAATCTTTAGGAGTCATAAATTGTATATATCTGTTTGATTGCCTCACCATATATCAGTGGTCGGTGCTGGTTTGACCTCATAATTATACCTTTCTCCGGAATTTTTAAAAATTCGCCATCGTTCACTTTTTCTTCACGTCCGTTGATCGTCTAACGCAATTTCTTCTCCGATGAACACACGCGGGTACACGTGCTCGAAGGCTCTTTCCTTTCCTCTGCAAACTTGTTAACCATGTACTCGGCGTCGTCGCCATAACTGAACTTCCGTAAACTCGTGCAATTCGAAGTTCCTGTGGGAATTCAGTCTACATATCTGTTATCCTTTTGGCCCACTGTTTTGTTATTTTCAGGGTTTGGGTACCGCTATGACCGAAAAGCTGATGGACGCGATCGAGAAATTTTTGACCACATGGATTCATGACTGGTTATTTGCCTCCCCCATTACAGACGATGAGACGGTCGATTTGAAGTTGCAAGAAAAAATTCGTTCACTGCATTGGATCACTCCATCTCTGTTGGACTCACCAATTGACGTCAAATGTTCCAGTGAAATGGCTTCATTAGAGGCAGCCACTCTTGGTAAGTTGTTTTCTGCAGTTTGTTTGGGTGTTTTGAACAACCTGGCCGAAACGAGTGCGGTCCACAGAATTTTACATCACCATGATCCAGGTTACTATCGTTGATCGAAACTCTGGGTGCATATATAAACGTACTGTTGAAAAAGTTTGGATTCGGTCATTTTGCATCTCTTAACTTGCGAGGACAGAACATAAAACGTACAATACTCTTGGTGTAGAATCGGTATGCTTTTGCGTGCACTGTCTTCTAAATATTGTACGCCTGGGTACTCTTTACTGAGTGTTATTGATTACCTGACCTATGTGTTCACACTAGCCTACACGCCTATCAACGCTTCGCCTCATTTGACACTATACCCTGAGCGCCGTGCGACGTTGGACAAAATAAGATCAACGCTTCAATCAATCGACTGTGAAAAAGGTTATGCTTTTTTGTTGTATTTCAGCACCACGTAGATCTACTATTCTGGATGGTTGTGCGACTAACACTTCTTTGTATGGTGTTGGCAGGCTCCGTAATGCGTTGTTATTCTCCCTACTGTCATGCTTTCGGAGTCACCAATGTCACAATCCAAGGAACTTGCTGTTTCCTAATTTCGGGGTTCATTTAACCCAGGTGAGCAAGAGGGTGATTCATGGATTTAATGTCGGACAATCAAGCATGACACGGTACATTACGTCTCAGGATGGCTTCAACTTCCGCACACCGACCGGCTGACACATTGTCTGTGTTATTATGGCCCGATGAAATGTAGTTATAGTATGTCCATGTAGCGTGATCTTTTGGCAGTGTGGTTAAAACTGGTCATTTCAATATTATCTAGGGAATACTGGTGCCGTTACTGAAGCTCTAGCTCTTGAAGTTCTACACGGCCACCCTTCCGTCTATTTTCCTGAATTGAACTAGTTGCACATCGCTGGAAACAACTGTGCTGCAGTGGTACGATGGTACCGTCGCCTCGTCTAGTCTAAATATGCCTTCATCAGCAGAGTTCTGAGTAAATTTCTAGCACCGAAGCCATACTTGATCAGTATTCTTTTCTGGACACGGTCTCTAGATGAATAAAGAATTACAACGTTTTTTCTTACAACAGTTTCCAAGCCTCTTGCGTGAGCACAGTTTGTTTTTCAATGGGCGTTCGCTGTCACCAGTAATTGTCTGTAATTTCGTAACGTGTCAATTATTTGGATGCATTTGATCCGGACCTATCCAAGAATATTTATATCTACCCTGTAGATTCGCTTCTGCAACAGGTTGTTAAATTTTCTGGTTTTCATGTCAGCCTGTCGAGTTCTGTGAAATTGTTCTGAATCGTATGAACTGTTGGGCTGCATTTAACATAGGTGACGTGATTGATTGATCATCGGCATCTATGTCTGTATTAATTTTCCACGGTGACGGAAACCAAAAGATGCTCGCGCACGCGTGTCATGACAATTGGTTTGCACTGCCCCCCCACCCCGCATTCGTGCCTAGTGCAAAGCCAATAGGAAGCTCGGGAGGGATGTGGACGGAGGCCTCTGCGGGGAACGATTGGTCCGTGATAGTTAGGCAACTGGTAGGCTGAAGTGAAGTGCGAAACCCATAATCATGGAAATTAGAGGTTAAAGGCTGTCTAACCCTTTAACCCAGTAAATTCATTCAAGGTACTGCTGCACAATCGAAACCCGAAGTTATTAGCTTTCTGCGAAGCGATGCTCATCCGAACTTACCAGCCAACGTTATGTGCACAAAAGTGGTTGAGGCAACCTATCGGGTTGCCATGGTCGTGATTACATAATAATTGGTGTGCTTGTAGACTGTGTCTAGTCCCTGTTTGTCCACATTACAACATGAAAGGATTATGTAAATGACCTCCTTGTTTCGCAACTTTCCGTCCATTTGACTTATGTGCTCTAGCTTTCGGAGCCAACGTGGCTTCAATCCAATTGATACACGCTTGAGGCAATGCCCTAGTGTTGAGGATTATATCCGGCCCGCTGGATGCTCAAAATGTTTCATGTGCATTATAGATAGAAAGTTAATGCACCGCTCGCCTCACTGGTAAATCATTCAGGTTTAGTCACTGTAAAATTGCTTCCATAGATTCATGTATTTAACAAATAATGTCCACATGGATTGGCAATCGTGCCGCAATATGAAAAAAACAAAGCGGTATTGTGTAAGGTAAAAAGAAAAGAAAAACACTGAGTCACAACGTGGGCGTCGTTAGCTTCTGTTTTTCAACATGTGAGACAACGTTCTCAATCAAACGTGTATGTTATCTTTTGGACTCCAACCTGGAAGCCGGGAACACCCTAACGAAGTAAACTTCAGTCTGAATATCTTCATACCCCGAACCCAAATCATACGCTGACTGCCACTTCCAACTTAACCCACCAATCACAAACAAGACACGATATGGTAATCAGTAGGTTGGCCAATCCGACAAAGCCTGGGACGAGATCAGCATGCTCGGGGATCGGCGGAGTCTATCCGCTCCAAGGACACGTCGATGAACTTCGTCATTGCTAACGTGGTGCACTCACCATACGCCGGCACTGTTTTGGAGACACCGATAGTCGAAAACGGATAATTTTTGAACATCCTTCATGCGGATGGTTAGGTTTCGAAACGTACGATAGGACCGCTTTTTTATTGTCATTACATACCCGGTCTTTCACAGAAAGACTGAGATTATGCCGACGCCACAGATGGCGTAAGTTGGCAAACGCCATCCGAGCTTTTGCTATGCGATTTGTGATCTCATCAGACATTCCACCAGCGTTGATACAGCTCCCAAGGTACATGAACTTCTCAACTACTTCCAATGGCTTACCATCAAGAGTGAGAGCAGGCGCAGATTCCTGCCAATCTTGCAACAGCACCTTGCACTTAGTAGGTGCAAAGGCATACCAAACTGACGAACTGAAACCTCTAATCTGTCCAAGATGTTCTGGGCTCCCTGTGAGTCCTCATAGATTAGGACGATGTCATCTGTACACTGTATTTCGAAATCGAGTGCCTGGGGACAGTTTTATATCCGTCATGTTCGCAATCTGTCAGGGTACACTCTAGTATCTTGTTTGCTGCAAAGTTGAATGGAAAAGGACAGACTGGTCGCACCCAGTTGAGATGCTAAAGCCCTGCGATACGCTGTCATCACCCTGCTCCGAGGTCTGACAGTAAATTGCTTTCAGGATGTTCACATACTTCTCAGGCACACCCTTCCTCGATAGACAATCCTAGAGTGCAGCTCTGTCAACCGAATCGAAGGTCTTTCCGATGTCCAGGAAGATAACGGTTGTTGGTCTTCTATGGGATTGTCGGAGTTCACGCATCAGGCGAAGTGTGAAAATGTGACCAGTGCGCCCACGTCCAGGGCGGAACCCAGTTTGCTCCTTAAGGATAAGTTGTTTGCACGTGCCGCTTAGTCTTCGTAGTAAAATGGTTGCAAGCAACTGCGATGGAATAGGAATCAAGTTAATCCCTCGGCGATTTGCATATGAAGTGCGTGAGTTCTTTTTGTAGACTAGAACAATGTTAGTCAAACCCGTAATTTGGAACAACTTTACTTTACTGGTGCAGACCCGTGCCGGTTCTCCATTCACCAAAATAGGTCGAAGGAATCTATCTGAGCTGGATTCCTTGTGACGTTTCGGAAACTTGATCTCAAGTGAGACTGCTGTTTCCGAAGGCACGGAAAGTTCAACGATCAATAAGCACAGGCAGGTCCCGAAGGCGCAATCAGTGGTGCGGGTGGCCAGTTGAACTGCTGTTGGAAATCCTCAGCACAGCGTCCTGAGCGTCGTTGCAGGTTATGAGTAGGCTGACCATTGCTTTGCAGATTACCTCGCCCACACCTGGCTTCCTGCTACCAGTTGCTCGGATGAGATGGAAAAGCTTCCGAGAGTTCCTGGTAGCAGCTGCTTTTTCCATCTCGATAATGCGCCGTGTCCACCAGGTGTTGCAATCTCCTCGCAATTGTCTCTGGTGTTCCAAGCGAGTAACGTTGCGGGCCGATTTGTTACTCTATCAAGTAGAATATTCCGGCGAGCATCACGAACTTCTAGTGGTCGCATAGAGACCCAGTGATCAGCAGGTAAACGATTAGAAGTACCACACGAGAGTTAGCGCAGTTATGCACTGCATGCCGTATATGTGTCAGTTCCCTTCAAGGTCGTCTGGTAAGTGGGGTTCTAGACTAGAGGCAAGCGCCTGTATCTCTGCTAATTTAGACACATTAGTTTGTGGTTGACGACAAACTAGCCTCCCACCGAAGCGCACATACCAGTGTCACATACCAGTGCATGATCGGATTTCACACAGGTGCTCCAGATTCACTGGCAATCTTGAAAACAGTCCCACCGCCGGTAGCTGATGGCCATGTGGTCAGCCTATGTCCACGACTGACTTAGCGATGGAGATCGTCAGGTGACGCACTGACGTCTACAACGTCGAAAATTAGTATTTGCCAGAAACAGACCGTTATCAGCACAGAGCTGCAACAAACGTTCACCGTTGTCTGTTCGACGAGTACCGTAATAGTGTGGATCATTTATGTCACGCTGGTCGGCTCTTAACCTGCCTACTTGAGCGTTCAAGTCTCCAGCGAGTACTGCAATTTCCGTGCGTCGCACTGTGTTTAGGGTTGATGAGCTGGTGATAAAAGTCATCTTTGACTGTGTCTGGACTACAGTCTGTGGGGGCATTTATTGCAACGACGAACAGGAATGTCTGAGATGGATGCCTATCGATGCTGTAGCCGTACTTTCGATTCTGACAGCGCGAAGGTGACTGTTGACGGGTATCTAATCAAGCAGCGGCTTCTCTGCGTATGTACGTAGGACACTTTCAACACAGGTTTGACCAGTGGCTTGTGCCGCAGGGTCTTTAGACAAACCCACATTGTATGAGCATAATGGAGAGGCCACCGGAGATTGAAATTGTGGCATTGCGTTAGAATCTTCAAGCAGGGGTATCCAAAGTTGGGTGTCCAAAGTTCTTGAAAGAGCTGCCTGTTGACTTATCTGTATGTGTTCGAACCCTGAAGTTGTCAGGCTTGAATGGTGTTTCTAGGGTTTGTGTTCGTCGAGCAAACAAACATCGATGTTTG
>LOND01002401.1:30927-44102 GCA_014220965.1 Paragonimus kellicotti
GCACCCCCTGGACTCGTTGGTCTGTTAACGTGTCTGCGCTCTTCCAAAAAAGGAAATGACAAAAAAAATTACGCGCTGTGTGAAAATAGCCTTTTTCTATTTTGTCATCTTTTTGTATCCTGCTCTGTCCTTCCTTGTTTCCTCCTACTTATCTATCATTTTTAAAGCAGCAAAAGGACGAACGCTGCAAGATGTTGACCTTTCGATTTCTGTCTTCAGCCACTTATTAAAAGCAATCGGAATGTGCAACATGTAATGTTATACCTCTGTTGCTTATGTTGGTCATTTTTCTTAATATGCTGTTGGTGCGATAAAGTGTATTGTTAACATTTCATAACTTTTGCTTCGTTTCTGTTCCGAATAATCGAATGAAAAGAGCACAGTGCTTTAACCATTTTCGTATTACGTTTGTTGCATGGTTCTAAATTTTCATTCCGCCTGTCTTAAAACTTGTTTGTTACGCTAATAGTCATATAAAGCTCAGTTGTTCAGGTTGGATGCAGTCAGCCCCAGTTTCCCATTTGGTATTGGCTACAGACAAAAGTTTTGAAACCTCTATTATGATTATGTTTCAGGATCTTCACTCTCAAGGCTGTCTTCCTCTTCCCTTGAACTCATCTGATAAAGGTAATTTGTAAACGTTCCGCACCATGTTACAAATCATCCTCTTCTACTACACCACCAGAAGTCCTGTGGGCACACTGAACCCCAGACAGTCAGGCGCATACCAGTCATCTTAATCTTTCTATCAAAAAGGTAGCTCGTACGATCTGTGGTTTAGTCTATGCGTGTTTCGGCTTTGCAATGCTAGGGTCATCATTTCCTATTTCGTACGGACTTTTTTGTTGTTGAATGAATCCAAACAAGAACGCCACCGGTCATTTACTGTCTGTCAGAGGTGGAAGGGCTACCGTCACATTGTTCGAAAGTGTTACTTGGTGAGTGTTAAGCTGTTGCATGTCTTCCTGTATTTTTCACCAATCCAAAGAGTAAATGCAAAGAGAACACATTAAAGCTATGTCTTACCGAGTACCTTTATAATCTGTTCTCCGGCATTTCAAGCAGGGTTCTTAATCAGTGGTGTTCATTGCCTTTCAGCCGAGAAGCCAGGAACGTCTTTGGATGTTACTGCTCTAGTGCCTCAAACCCAATCATGCGTTGGCCACCAACCTGCCACTTTCAGTCTGCTTCACTAGCTGCAAACAAGGCGGGTAGTGCGGTGGTATTCGTGCAACGTCTCAGAGAACTTTGTCATTGCTACCACGGTGTTCCCGCTACACACTGCTAATACCTCGGAGGTACCAAAATTCGAAGTTAGATGCGTGGTGAACACCCTCTGCGCGAATATGCCAGGTTTCACAGCTGTACAAGCAGGTTGTTTGGCCATTGGCATTATACGCTGGACTAGTCGCAGCGTGGCAGGTCGTACGAGCTCCACCGATAGCGTGAGTTGGCAAACATCATCCGAGCTTTTGGTGCGTTATTTGTGATCTGATCAAATTGGCGCTGATGTAGATCCCAAGATGCATGAACTCCTTGATTATTTCCAACGTTTCATCGTCCAAAACAAGAACTAGCGCTCGCCAGCCTTGTAGCATTACTCTGCGTTTAGATAGAGTAAAGGTTCCAAACGGATGAACGGAATCCACTGATCACTCCAGGACTTCTGAGTTCCTCGTGGCTCTTCATGAATTAGAACAATTTCGTCTGCATACTTTAAGTCTCGAAGTCTAGTACCTACAGGCATTTACACGCGATCATGTTTACAATCTGTGTGGGCGAATCTCAGGATCTTGTGCACGATAAATTTAAACAAGAAAGAGGAGGCTGGGCAGCACTGCCCTTTAGATACTGACGGCCAGCGATTTACTGTTGTAAGCCTGACTGGTTCCGTTCTCGGATAGCAACTTACTTTCAGGGTGTTAATGTACTTTGTGAGCCCATCTGTCCCCAAAATTCAGCTACATTACCTTAATTCCGGGCTGTCCTGGTGTCTCAAGAAATATGAGATTGACGATGTTAAGTAACCGGCGGAGTACGAATATGTGGTTAACGAGACTTTGATCAGTGCCGAACCCGATATGCTTTTTGCGGATATGTTGCTGTTGGCTGCCGGTAGTGATGACATGCCAGAATTCTGGCCACTCCTTTGATGCACGCAAATTACGCAATTTCTTCTTGAAAATGGGAATAATGTTATCCTCAGTCTTTCGAAGGAATTTCACCGTCCTAAGGCTTTCACAGCGAAACCATCTGCTCTTTAGCTAGGATATGGCCCCCATCTACGAAGTGAGCAGGACAGAGTTCGTGTGAGCGAAATATCCGATCACTTCTTCCAAGAACTCGAGCAACATTTCTGCAGCAGTGAGCGCAGACACGTTAACAGACCAACGAGTCCAGGGGGTGCACGTTGATGAAGTCAACTGTTCGGGTGACCGATTGGACTGCCGTTGAAATTGCTCAATCCAGTGTCCGTAGCTTCTTTGCGGGTTATAAATAGGCTCACCACTGGTGTTGCATATTTCCTCACCCACTTCTGGCTTCCTGTTGTCTATTGTTAGAATGAGATTGATAGGTTTTCCTGGGTTCCCGGTAGCAGTGGCCTGTTCCTTCTCGGTGTTCGCCAAACCTTGCGATCCTCCCAAAGTTGTCTCCTGAGTTTCTAGCAAGCACTCTTGCGAGCTGAATTATACCTGCTGACAAATGGAGCGGCAGGAATTTCGAGGGATCGCAAAAAGCTCAACTATTGGCAGCTGAACGAACTATAGCACCACACTTACCCATTGTGTGTCGGATAGGGCACAACAACTCGGGAATTAGACTACTAACGAGATGCAGAATTGAATATTGTTGTGTGGGATGGATACTTCCTAGCTGATCAAATGATGGTTGGAGTAAGCATGTCGCCTGAAGTCTTTGGTTCAAAGCGTAATCTCAACGCGGCGAGACGAAACACGGATTTTGATATCCATCTGGGGACCTTGGACCGGCAGTTCTTTTCGCACATCTCTCGAATGGAGTCTGCCTATCGAAGACGTCCAACACATCTTACGTGAGGTCACGACGGAATTGACTCGGTAGTTTGAAAATTCACTAAGGAGGGCGGATCTGGTTTAGCAGGTATGCCCAACCAGGGAGCTGTTCCTTCAGTCTTGATGTATCTTAAAACAAAGTTTGGATTGATCTCTTGTTAGATCTGTTGTGTCGGGGTTTGGGTAAGCGGTGAATCAAGTAGATTTTCACCACAATAGCGCGTTCTGTGTCTTGGTGCCACAAGTAGGCTTGTATAGTGCTTCGTGTAAAACTGGGCTGATAGCCGTTGCTTTGTCGAGGTGATACCATCGATCATTGTCCACAATTGCATATTCGCCAGGCGAGCCTCGCTTATTTTACAGTTAACCTTCATATGGAATACCGTTCCACATCTGCCATTTGGTCCCTCAACCCAACCACCGTCATCACAGTTTTCGTATTCCCGTTTTTGCATATGGCAATATTAATAGTTTAGAACAGTTAGGAGATATCCGAGATTTTACGCACTGTGAACGATAGGGAACCAAATGTCAACTTGGAGTTACGAGTTACAAGGAGGAAAAGAAAACCAGAATAAGACAACCTGAATAAATGTTATGATAAGTAACACCGCTATCTTCTAGGGACCAGACGTTTTCGCTCCTGGTTGTTATTTTTCGGAACTCTAGGATAAACGAAGTCGTAAAATTGTAAGTCACATGAGTTCGTTGATGAAGTGCAGGCCAACCATTGCAATAGATGATGGGATCTCTAGGCGTTAATTTAGCTTCTCACGCGTTGCATCACTGTTCATGTGCTTCTCACAGTTTGTTATAGTTTGTGTTGACTATATTCACCTGGAGATGAAAGGAAGCACTGTCTCATACGTCTGACAACCCTCTTTCACATCTTACGATGGTTGATGGCATCGGCTACCGAATTAGCCCTTCGCAATGACCGAAGCTGAGGGACGCCCATGTGAACATGCCTCCGCGAGTGGCTTGCGCTGCACCACTTGCGGTTCCATTCCTACACTTCTCCAGTATAAACCTGAGGGAATACTACAGAGAGATGTGAGTAAATACTTTTCTAGTACAGCCAACCTATGTTGGTTTGCCAATGTGAAAGTGAAACTCATCTCTCGGAGACAAAATAGTTCGAAAGATTCATGGTATGATCTGTGCTAGGGATACATACTGAAAATCTAAAGCAAGGTGAATTTCAACATAAAGTTATGTGTTGGTGCCTTCCGCGCTGAGTTATAAAAACGTACAATAATTTAAATTTGTCCTTAGAAATCACACAGTGCCATCAACATACACTGCGCCGTAACTCCAGTTTCTGGAAAGAACAGCTAGTGGTTTACGAAGCCTCGGTGGTCATTGGTTGATACAACGAAAAAAACAATCGAATCAGATTACTTACATCTATCGCCTTCTGCCTCCCCTCGACGTTTCGACGCTTTAAGCTTGCTACGCATATTCTGCTACAATGGCACACAATCGCAACCATGCATTCACGCAGGTGTATCTTGCAAGCTAGGCTGCTGTACATACTTCAACTTGATATCACCCAAACACTTGAACTTGGGGCAATCAACTCAACTAAAGAACGACAACACACGACGCCGCTTCGATATGCGTTACCGATGTGTTCGCATAACATAGCCCTTTCTCCGCTGTCTACTGGTATAATTTTGTTAATCAAGGTTTCACAATGTAGAGTTTCACTACACATTCTCATCGATAAACGGGATGGGTCGTTACGCGGTGTTGGTTTCAAAATTTTCCTTATTTTTTCACTCATCTGTGGGTCAACTACCTTGCAGGTTTGCGTTATGGATGGATTGGTTAAAAACTTGTGATGTTGTCAGTATGTAAAAAGCCACCGATGTAACTTGGTTTTACAACCTAAGCTCAAAGGATTAACCTTTTATGGACAATCCGAGTTGTTGCAAAGTTTAGTTGTTTTACTCAACGTGAAACGTTCCGCATTCTTTCTGTTTGTGCAGTCATGTGCTGTCCACTTCATCACAAATCTGACCCATCAATCGCTCAACTTAACGGAACTGGAGTTTTACCGCTGCATGCGTACCGGGCGTCCGTTGATACGACGGAACGGTCCGCAATTCGAAGGCGAACAGTTGCTTATCGACAGTGAAATTCGATTGTTGGATTTACAGGACAAGTGAGTATTTGCTTGTGTTCACAGTGGGTTTTGTGACACTAACTGGTTCTTTGATTTGCATTCAAACCCTTGAGTTGAGATACTCACGGAGACAGCGGTATCTGGTCCTTGATGAAAACTGATCTTCCCCCGACTTGAGAACATTCTCAGATCGCCTCCTCTAACTCGACGAAAATGCGGAATGTACACATTGATGTACGCTTTTTATTCACTAGAATACGGCGATAGAAGGTTTCTTCTTTTCCCTTGTTCAATACGAAGATATTGTAAGGCAGTAAACGTGAATATAATATCGACACCTGGGTGTATTGGGATTTGTTGCGAGATGAGTTTCACTGTTCACACGACCTTACACAGAAATGATATGGTTCCGCAGCTGCATACTAATGGTCGCAGCAATAGTGAGCATTCGAAGTTTCATCATTTTTGGTCGATTTTTAGATATTCTCTCGATAATTTAAAAAATGTCCTTCATGCTAACGGAATAAGTGAAATGGGACAAATGAACAACAGTCACACTTAATACTGTTTTGACCACACAGCTGTCCAGCCTCACAGGTTGGTGTTCACATGTTCGCCTCGTAGAACTACCACTGTACGAATCTCAATACTGGCAAACAAACGAGTATGCTCAAAAGTCGGTTGTAGACTATGGAAGCATTTGGAGTTGTTACATGATGATTTCGGTAAAACAGAAGTTCACATATATTGGAGATACAGGATCAATAGGGATGATCAATCGTTCTGTTAGTGAGGCCGTTCAGTGGCATGCCTGGAAATCCACTAAATGTGGTGTGCTTCTGGAAGTTAGCATTTGCCGAGGCCGGTAGTCTGTGATTGCGCAACCTCAACCACTGTGCCCAGAAGAAATCTTAGGCACGCACCCCGCTGGTTCACAGTTAACCATACTCACAAATTGGAACAGTAATTGCGTAACCATCAGCTACCACACCGTCTGCAGACTCTCTGTTCATCACTTTTTTTAACTCACCCTAGTAGCCACTTTCATGTAGCACAGTCACCAAACATAGAACATGCCTTATTGACTACATTGTTATTCTCATCTCTTCTGCTGGGATTTTCCAGCTAGTTGGACACTTGTTGGTGACTCGTTTTTGAGTCCCATATCATTCACCGTTGTTATCTGTAGTATTGTTGTAAACTCAAATATCCGTCGTATATATAAGACCATATCTAAACGGGCACATGGCAACAGGCACAACAATTATGAGTGACGTATGGGTGTCATGGCAATGAATTGCGCGGCGCGCGTAGCCGACTCGGACCAAACATGACATGTGTGAGGTTCTCTTCGTCCATCCATTGTATTTTTCCGCCTCGGTATTGATGTCCCAAGAGACTTTCCTGAATACCCATTGTTCCTCAACTTACCGGTTACCACATCATCTTTGTTTAATTATTGCTGTCGAGGATGATTGTTTACACACCACCAGATTTTCGAAATTATACACCCTAGAATAGCAATATGAGCTCACATCCGCTCACTCGATTTAGATGTGTATTCATCAACTGTCACCTTGTGATCGGTACCGAGAAGCGGGTATTGTTGCGTAACAGTACATTTGGTGGACAGCGAAAGTCATGCGCATACGTTGCCTGTTCCACGCCATCTAAACGATTATAACTGTTCCTGTTTGCCTTTGACCTAACAGTGTGAATAATCACGTGTATCTCCGAACGGTTCGACTTTAATGCTGTTTAAACTGTTGTGTAGCTCTTCTAATCAGCTGTCTCAGTGTATCCTGTTGGATATTCAGCTGTGAATGAACTGTGTGGAGTTTTCATTCGAAAGCATCTTTATTTTTGGGCATCCTCGAAACAGAAATACAGTGAGTATGTGTTTTATCTTTAGTTGGAAGACATAAAAATCGGTTCAAGCATGTAACATTTTAAAAAATCGCTTCCGAGTCGCTGTCAAGCGTGCAGGTGCTCTTGTCAGGCCAAGCCCTTAGGTGACAGGGCAGGACACTTTGGAATAAAGGTATTGCTGATTTTAAATTTGAAGTGGGCTTTGGAACAGTCGCACAATCAAATTACTGAGTATCGAGGTCTTCACTATGGCTCTTGAAGGAAGAGTAGCTCCTGATATTGAGTCTTGTCCACAACGCGGTAAAATTAGGAACAGCCAGTTAATGACCCGGAGTGGCTCTGTTTAAGCAAATATCTTCATTAAGTTGTATGAGATGAAATGCTACTGATCTCATATTTGCTCACAATGATGTTTATTACTCTTTTGCATTCCGCACCTCTACTAAACAGCGTAATCATTGGCTGGGATGAGATGGTCGATGTTTACTCCTAATTATCTGACACTAATCAAGGGGCATTGTTTCCCAGGGTGTAGAATGTCAGTTGTGTATCTCTCATTTCGTATTTGGTTTGTGCTATAAAGTTTAGGAAACACTGAGAGATTATTAATCACAGTTGCGATGAAGCTTATTTGTGCTGTTTACATTTACTAATTATTTCATCTTCTTATGATCTAGATTGGCTGTGATCAAAAGATGTTTATGTTCGTCTAACATGCTCACCATGTGTTTTTCATGACCTATCAAACAAGAGTGGATGAATTTGACACAAAACTTGCCACTGTGGAGCGGGAGCAAAAAGACTTTCGGCGATTCCTTGCAACAAAAATTGCAGTCCGTTCGAGCTACTTATTCCTGAATTCATGCAGATAAACTTGACCCCCGGCATTTAGAAAATCCACACGTTCTCATTTTGGGTCCTCCATATCCGCAAATGTCTTCCGCACAACCACAAGTGTGCTCAGGGAACACAACTGAGATGCCTTCGTTACTGGACATGGACGTTGATGATTCTGTAAATCAGTTTTTGCCGCAACCTATCACACCTTTGCCTTACCATACCGATTTGAATGGCACCTCCACCACTTCCACTAATAATGATGGTTAGATGCTGAAAATCCTTGAGACCAGTTTCATAGCTCATGTGCATATGGAAAACGACTCTCATTCCTCGGCCAGTTTTCAGATCGTCAGGTATGACCTTTCAACCGGACGCCTTTAGAATTCAATGTACTTCACAATACTTTCTCCTCAACCATGTAATTTTCTCATTCCTATTTTTCCTAGCTTTTTGAAACGACTGTATTTCCCATGCTGAGTGGGAATTGAAAGGGAATCTTTGGTTCAACGGATCCTGAATCGCTTCATCCATCACTGTCACAACTTCAACGAATCGTCTTTCTGATGACTACAATATTCTCCTATGTATACACGCGGCTTTAAGTTGTTGTCCTCAGTTGAGTTTCGATCCTTTTGATTTTTTCACTTTGCGATCACTCTGATCCTGATTATCTTGATCTCTGCCTACCTACCTCTTACTTGCCAATCATTGTTGAGTTCCGCTTCTGTTCAGATGTTGATGCGATGAATCTCAAATGGCGTAACACTGAGCAAGAGATCAACCACAGTCTCACCTTTGAACCACGTTTTTTGACAATTGCAGTGGAAATTGCTTGCTAACTTACATGATTTCTCGAATTCCCTATCCATATTGACAAAAGAACTCTTGCGAACGAACTAGTCTTCTAAATTCATGAGATAAAACTGGTTGTTTTTGTTAATATAATTGTCATTTCAATCCTGCTGACCTTAATGGGCATTCGTGCTTGTTAATTCTTGAAGCGCGATGGCGCTTCCCACCTAAGCTATACATTTTTTTTAATGAACAGACGAAAACTGCGTAGTGATCATCAGAGAAATTCATCATCATATTTCCTTTACTACTCATCTATTTCTCAGCATTCTGACGTAGGAGTTGTACGTGTTGGTAACGTCTATTTGTCCTTTGAGGTCCAGATCACGCACACTATCCGCTAAAATGTTACTCCCCATTATAACTTGGCAGGAAGCCCCTCTGTCATGCCCGTTCAGGTAACAGTCCTGTGTCGATGGAGATGTACATTCCAAACACATTCGTTACGTAATATTGAGTCAACCTCTTGTGCTCCTCAGCCTGAGGTCAATTACATGCAACTCTGGTTACGACTGGTTGAATAGCCTGTCTCTTCAATGGTCGGCTCTAGGTGCATATCACATTGACTGAAAACTTGCCGCCACACAATTCTAAAAAACTACTTCAACACACGATTGTCCCGCAGGTCACTAACCAGATACAACAAGTTTGATGTTACTCTATCGCGGTGCTGGTAACGTTGAATGTAAATGTTACTACCCTCCCTGGGAGAAGAAAAAGAAGCAGGAATACGGAGTACCACACGCAGTATCACGATGACGGGAAGAGCGTACGATATCACAGTAAGCTATAAAACCAAGAACATAAGTAGCGAAGTGCAACGCTTGCAACTTAGAACTCCCTCAGTAAGTAAGGAAAAATATGGCTCTCAAACGTGATTTATTTAGTCGTCAGTCAGGAAGTGAAGCGCTGCTGTATTTAGTGTTTTTTAGTGACTTTGGGATTGTCGTCTGACGAGCTAATCAGATACACGCGCCAAACATGAAAATCAAACGAGATGATGGACAATCAAATTGCCAAAAGTGAAAAATTCAAACTACGAAGTTTTTGGAAAAAGTGCCTCCTCCCAACAACAAAAGAGCAAGCCATGTAACACTCACATGAATTGAATGATCGATGTGGTAGTAAACAAAATGAGTTATAAACAGCCCTTTGGAGAGAAGCGTGTTGTGAATACGGAGGTGCAGTTCAATAGACTGCGATGGTTGTACGATATAAAATCATTGCCTTAATCAGCGAAACTTTTCTTTTAACAGGCAATATAGATGAAGTTGTCGAATAGTGTCTTTGCCTGAAACATTGAGATGGCTGTAATTGCACTTGTATGATTCTGACCAATCAACTTAACAACCTGTCTGTTACAGTCTATTGATTCCACACATACACCGTTCATAATCATATCTGACTGTATTTTTAGCACAGAGTACATCCATAAGGTCACTCAAATTGCAGAACAGGTAATCTGAGCCTTCATAACAATTCAACTCGATTACTGGTTAGTTTGTTGGCCCAGAATAGAGCCAGATTCATAAAAGATTTATCAGTTTCCATCACGGGGAATTCAAGACAATTGATGGATGCGTATGAACTACACGATGCAGTATACATCGAAAACATATCTGGATGAATCGGGACACAACATTTGATCGATTTGTTCCTTTAAACAGGAAGTCATCTGGTTGACAAACTATATAAAATTTGTTCAGGGGATAGACTGGATAATGAGCTCAAGTTAGTAGATGAAACTCCCGATAACAATTACCTCTAACGATTTGTCCACAGAACACTGCTTCGATCCGAAGTGCAGGATGTAAGGAAGAAACCCGCAGAATGGATAATAAATAGACTCAATCAACAGGGCTTATATCACAGCTGACCTCCGTATCCAATTCACCACATACGCAGTTTTCCGCGTTTGTGACGAACAAATGCCCTCTGTCACTTGTTCCTGTGGTGCAGGTTGTATTGGTCAAATATCAAGACATCTTTCGAAACGAACTAGGGAAGACCACCCACGTTCGTCAGAGTGCACTGAAACGCGATCGGTTAGCAACGCCCTCCACGTCCGTCTGGTCACAGATGAGTATCAGGTGAACACTGCTCAATTTTCTCGAGTGGTCTGTGGCTTGTCAAGTAACCTCCCAAAAGCCATCCCTGTGCGGACACTGCGTTACCGAAGTCATTAGAATCAGTTCGCATGAACCAATGTGGTGCCATCAAAAATGTCGTTGTGCGTAAAATGGGCCGAGCAGCAAGATTTACCTGACGGACAACTAACCGATTGGTTGGATGGTAACCTAGTGTTGTGGGACAGGAGCGCTGGTGGCACAAAGATTCTTTTTTCCGGAAGTTTGGCATAAGTGGTATACGCTTCGACCACTTGCACGCTCAAGAAACCACAATGACAGGTTCATGTGTATAGCCAGAGTGCGCTCCAATGCTTCTTGAATTTGCCGCCGCTTACTTGAACACCTCAATGCGTGCATCCGCCCGGCTGTTCACGAGTGGAGTGGTTTCCTCTTTTATCCTGAACACACTAGATCCTGTACACTAAATCACTTAGACATCTCGGTCGAAACCAATCTTTTGTCTATATAATTGTACTGATCGGAAAGTGCGTTATCGGTAGGACATCTCTCTGTCTTTATTTTTAGGAGTAGAAGCCATGGATGGATCGGTAATCGGGTTAACAGCTTTGTCTCGGGTCTTAGTTCTGGAAATGCTGGTAGCTACTGAAGCAGCCTCAGGACAAATTTTAAATTTATAAGTTGCAACTAATTAAACGGAGGGTAGCTGCCTACGAACTTGAAAATTAAAGCCACTTTTTCCCGGAGGCCTTTTGCCGAGTGAATACGTGCTTTGTTAGTGACAGGAATTACACAGCCTGGAGTAATAACATCCATAACAACAAAACTCACAGCAATCACGCGTAGCCTGAACGGTCCGTTCGCATCTCATCCGTTATCACTGCGAAATTACACAGCGAATAAATAGGGCAACGGTTATGCCGATTGCAGACCCGATAAGTAATGTCAGAATAGTTTAGACTCACAAAGAGGCTTTCAGATGACAACGTGAAGCACACAAGGAGTGTTATGGTTAGTGCTCAAACGGTCGTAGTAGGATGGAGAAAATGTCAGTATACTATTTCAGACCAACGAGAAAGGCAAATCCGTTAGGGATTCCCAGAACAAAACAATATAAACGTTAAAAAGGAGTTTTCTGGAAACGGGACAAAATTGTTTTGGAAGAGATAAGTAGACAACGATCTCTTAGTATGCCTTACGCCTAGTCTGTTCGGTGAATGGCTGTGCGCCGTTCTCGGCCTGTAGATGATAGAGAACTCGCTGACACGATAGGCTCCATAACCTGTCTTGTGCACTTACTTCGTGATAACCCTTACAACAACACCAGTTCCGAATTTACGTAACCATTTTTCGACTGTGTTCATCAATAAGCATCTCCAGTTGTCTCGATGTGGGTCAGCGTACTCACATCTGCAATTGCAAATAAAACCATACGTCTTCATAACAAGTATGACAACTGACTTGGCGCGTTTCACAATGAATCGAGATGTGTAGTCGTTATCTAGCAACCTCATGAAACAACCGTTCTTTCTCGAGCTTGCCATTTGGGACAATCTCACCTGTTCTACCAAACAAGGTACGCACAAAATCACGTTTGTAAGAGATTGGGACAAAGCAGTGTTAAGGTTATATTTTCTTATGGCGGACACTTTTAGACAGAGAACTATTTGTACTTCCTTACAGCGCAACGTCAGAGGAGGCGATTTGCTCACCTTCAGATTTCACTGTGGACTTGATGTTCCTGTTCAGTGAGTTCAACCGGTCATACAGCTGCTGCTTCATATGAGATCATGGATTGAAAATCGTTCATAAACTGCTGTCTGTTGAATTGCTGCCTCAGGCTGTTGTAACAGATAAGGTGTCAAGTAGCACGACTTGTTTGCACACTGTTCCGTTATGTACGTTGACTGTGCATTGCTGAAGTCTTTACACAGGTCATCCATAGTTTTCAGTAATATTCATTATCTCATTAATTGAAACATTGGTTAACGAAATCTGTACGTCAAAAAGTCCCGTCACCTTGTTATACACATCGACATCTGATATTATGTCCGCAAGTTAAAATATCCTCTACGCTAAGACAGCTGTCTTGATCGATCCGCCCGATATCCTCCTGAGTTCGTAAGCCGATCGGTATTCAACATTTTAGTGACTTGGTCCAAACGGATTAGCAGTACTAGTGAGGGCGTACACTGTGATATAGTCGTTTTTTGCTAGTCATTTTAACATGCTGACGCGGGGTTTTAAGAGTAAATAGGGCTAGCACATCAGAGTGCGTTGGTACTGGTGCGGCACACCATTGAGCGCAGCTCTAAACCAACGGGTTGTGTCAATAACGGAATGCACCAAACACTTATGTGGGTCATT
>LOND01002403.1:15230-26185 GCA_014220965.1 Paragonimus kellicotti
ACCTAATCTCACCCAATCAGATGGTTTGACGCCACCGTTCCTCGCATAGTAATTTGCTGTATCCTTGGTTTGCTGTAAGGTGGCATGCCTCGATTACGTCACCGTCCCAACTGAGATTGAGATATTTTGTCAACGGAACTCACACAGTGTATTAATGTAATCGAAAAACACAGCTAGAAGCACACACAGAATGAAGTGTTCGTTTGGACGCCCACAGAACCATCGCTGAAATGAAAGTACTGATTCACAGTCAATATGGGAGGTATCGACGCCTACTGTCTGTGTACTCCTAGCGATATCGGTGGGCTAATTAACATTGATCTCCCAGAAAGGGCTCACCTTAGACAATTTTGATCAGTACACGTTTGGTCTCGTGTTAGTTCTCCCATTTTTGGTCAGTACAACACGACTACCATAGGCTGTTGATGAAAGCAATTCAAGGGTTGATTGTTCCGATTATTGCTCAATAGGGCCAGAAGATATGGATGCTGCTGAATTAATTTTGCCTGAATTCATGCGGTCTTAGCTTACGAGGAACTTTTTGGCAGTGTAAACGGCGATATTTGCACAAAAAAAACTGCATGTCGCTCGTGTAAAGGGTCAACGAATGTGTTTCCTTAGAGCAGATTCCGTGAAAGGAGGATGTCGACAAACTACTCGCAGACATGTCACCACGGAGGACCCGGAGAAGAACGTTGTTTCTATTGTCAGCCAAAACCCCCAGGTTTCGGCACTCACGTTATCCTTAACAACTCGCGACCAGTCGACGCTAGTTTCGGTGGATGTTAAAGGGTCTTGAATTATATCATGGAGTTACGCTTCAAGAAGGTGACTAGAGTAAACGTCTAACGTAGTAATGTGATGAGAATGGAAGATCGCACTGTTCTTCTCATGAGTAATGTTCAGTTGTGTTGGCGTTGATGGACGTAACCTAGGGCACTTACTGCAACTGTCGATTAATTGATTTCGTGAGAACGCACGACAGTGCTGCTCAGGGTCACTTTAGTTGACTATTAAGGCTGTCAACCCTACCGGCCAAATTCGTTTCCGTTCCTTGCTTGATATTGCGTTGTCGATCGAAGTTAACGGACAGTAATTGTCTCCTAACGAGCTAATCGGACAAACTGATCATTACTCACAAGCGAAAGTGGTTGGGCAATTCAGATGTGACTAATTCGTTGGAGCTTAATGTGAGGTCATTAGGACAGTGGTCAACACGGTTCCTTCCATAAAAGCATGGTGAGAGTGCAACTCCCGGCTGTGGCAAGGACATATATATCGTGAAGCTAGCTCCTTGCTCTTTGGTTCGTACGCCCAAAGTTTCCCCAGCCTTATGTTAACGCGAATCGGAAGTCGTAATGAGAAAACGGCGAGTCTGCAAACAAACTTTATTTATTGATTTACTCACCGTTCACAAGCAGACTTCAACGCAACAGTTAAAGGCGCTAGGGAGTTGGACGTGAGAGAACCTTAAGCACAACCGCACGGCAGCCGCCAGAGAGGACGAATGTCGACGGAAACTCCAGTCGACCTTCAGAATTCAAACAAGCGTCAGACTGGTTGGGCGGCGTTCCCAACGGTGATAGCTAAAACATTGTTATCCTAGTGAATGTAGCCTACAGTAGTAGAGATGGCGCGGATTCATTATACAGCCACGAGTAAAACTGCGATACCTACGCCAACACTAACTTTGATGTTAGTGGTTTGTAGTAAATTTACATTCACAAGATAATGTGAACAGGCACGGTGGTACTGGTAAGGCAACTCTCACGTCGCAGGGAGTTTAGGATTTTGGGGACGTCGAAGATGATCTCACTACATAAACTATTGACAAAGTTTAGCAAAAGCGAAATGCGGTCATTGTGTTTCTTTTCAAAATGAGCTGGTTGAAAAGTCTGTCCAAATGCGACAGCTGTGGTCAAATGTAGATGTTCAATTTATGTCGTTTCAAAGTGTCACTATTATATGTGTACACGCTTATGCTAGGACATGTTAGTTAATAATAGAACGACCGCGATTTGTCACTGTTTTGAAATATGTTGTCCAACCGATTGCATTTAACCTCGGAGACTGTAAATACGTAGGTGGCTCAAGAAAAGGAGAATTGTTCGTTCATTTATTCGTTCAATTCATTATTTGGGCTGATGAAAATAAGACGTTATGGTATTTGGCTATTTCGATTTATCGACATTGCAGCCTGTTCCGAGATATTGAATGCAATTAGGGGCTTGTACGTAACGTCTTTATGTTCACAATGGTTTATTCTGGCCGGTTTCTATGGGACTGAAACGTCGATAACGATTTGTATCGGCACATTACATTATGTGGGAGAAATTTTACCTAAAAATAGGTTGAAGCTTTAACTTATGCGACATCTAGCTTTGATCCGCAAAATTGAATTAAACAAGTCAGTATGAGGAGCCAGGTCTTAGCTATCGATACAGCTGAGAGAAGAAAGCCTCTCTGCGATGATAACGCACGTAGCGAATATAATAGTGGGCGCCCAGGTCATCTAAAGCGTCCCAAACTTATGGGTGTCGGAGATAAGCGAGAGTATGCTAAGTGAAAGATCAATTTATCAATCGGATGATCGACAACAGGGAGATGTAGTCGGAAGAATGTGATAGGAATGAGAAGGACGCGTTGGTGTTGCGCTCTTTGTAATATTCAAATTACTTTTTCAGTATGTCATGGCTGCGCGAGATCGAGAGAGGTCATAAGGAGTCAGACGGGGCGTAAAGCACGTGAGTCGATCACTTCTTATAGCATGCTGTCTGTCTTGCAACACGTCGTGTAACAGCGGTGTTTTTGCTCGTATATATTCTCAGTACAGCGTAAAGAGATTTTCTGGTGATAGCATTGACCTCGTGAAAGGTTCGGAAGGCGATTCTGTCTGTACGGGAAAATGCTTGTTTTATCGTTCATTACGGCGTGGCCAGTAGCTGTCTTTTCAGGATGAGATACTGGTTGGACGAACGATCAGATGTCTGGATTTTTTGTTGCCGCCTTTGGTAGCCACCACAGCTTTGAGAAGTGTGTTTTGAATACGTTTCGAGGATCTCCATCAAGAGGTACGTCTGTACACTTGTCGTCATTGGTGAGAAGACAGTTCCTTTGGTTATTGTTTGGCAACATCACGGTCAGCTTGAAAAATGCCAGGATCATAGGTTTCAAATCCGGATCACCTGGATACGGTCGGAAGTATGTGATTGATTTCTGAGGGCTACTGTACAAAACTTGGAAACACTAACGTGTAGGGAGGGCCATATTCGAGGCATACTTAGAAAAAGAGAGATTCGAGGTTAACCCTAAAGAGTTTGCACTTATGAGACGAGGCACATCTCAGCGTATGCCATCTAAAGGTCGTATGTGCGGTTCAAATAAGACCATGAGACATAAGACGCTATGTCTAGGCAAAATAACGATGGCTGCGGTGTTGTGGATACGCTTCCATAGCTCTATCATTCGTCTCGAGAAGAGCTTAAAGACGGCATCTTTCTTTTGGAGTGCAGTTGGATGAGGTTTTGTAGAGCAAATGGGGTGTGTGGAGATATCGGTCAGAAAGGTCAACTGTGTAGAGTTTGATGATAGATGAGTACTTCGCTTCAGGACTTGGAGAGTTTGGGAGTATTTCACTAGAGTTTGTAGGTCCTTTTCAGAGTGAATTGACTAAAAAGAATTGATCGATCGTGATAGCGAGGTGCAGGCTCAGCGCTTTAGATTGCTGAACGTGTTGGGGATTCACAGTCGTTTTTATTTGAGACTCGTTAGGTAGAATGTAAAGTAGGCTGAAATGACAGTTTAAGATTGCTCTAGATACGTACCTCTCATCGGTCGTAATAGACATCTAACAAAAGAGCTGCGTGGCCGATTGAAGGCGTCGCGTTGTTGAGTAACCATCTAGAACAAGTGGATCAAGAATTGACTCTTGGTGTATCCTGCTGGAGGTAAGTCGGCAAATGAAGAACGCACCGTTTACGCACAGTTTATAACAGTGATATATGACCGGAAGGAGCTTGTTGATCCCATAGTGGAATATGTTGATTGAAGATGTGAATTGTCGAGAGCTCTAGGAAATTAAGATATATGAATTCATTGATATAGTCTTTAGGGCGATGTGTTTTTGTGTACCAGTTGTGGCTATAGTGTTCAGAACGCGAAAATCATCTTGCACATTAGGAGGATTTCGTGAAGACAGTACCTATGTTTGAGTTGTACGTAGGCACCTCCAAGATGTTAAGGGTGTTGCACTGCAAGGCGATTATATGGTTATTGCTGGAACGATTTCACCTACCACCCTTGCGGTTGGATGTGATAGTTGCAAGCTTCCAACTATTGGATACTATTTCTTAGGTAGTAAGTTGAATAAACACTTAACTGAATGAATGGGTCTGTAAGCTGTTTCGACTGCCCCAACACCTGGCCTTCATAGGAGTACCGTTCACGCCGAGAGAGATGTTTATATTTCACCTGAGTTTGGCCAACACCGATGAAGGCTGAGCAACCACCGTGATAGTGTCTTCGGTTTCAGTGATGAGCTAACCTGAAGGAATTAAGGACAAATGTACGAAACTGCCGCTGTATGGTTTTACCGGTTTCAACCTCAGGGCGAATAGGTTCTAACAAGCTTTAAGTTTACAGCTTGACACATTAAACTGGATTTTTTGGATAGACGACAAAACACTCAGTAAGACGTTGTTGACAGCTTCCTCGTGGATAATCAAAGTGCATGGATTTTTCTACTGCAGCCCAGATCTTCATGTCATTTCTTCATCTAGGTAATTGACAACACATTTTTCAAAAATTAGTTTGAGAGTGCGATAGTGTATTTGATCGGAAGGCTTGCTCCATTTTGTGGCTGTCAACGACGTAGTTTTGTTAGTCGTTACAAAATGGACTGTAATGGTGAAGTTTGCAACCACACCCAAGTTGCGCACTTGGTCGGACGTTTTATCGAAGTCTATGTCGGGCGATATTAACCACATTACGCCGGTCAGGGGAATCGCTCACTGTTCGGTGGCTGTTATTAGTTTCGTCGTACAAGGACTACTCTTTCTAAGGCCATATTTCACACTAGTAAGGAAGTTGCGGGGAGAAGTGCTCGTGGAGTGAATCGTGTGCGAGCGCCGTTAGTACTTTTGACGGGCACGACTGCACAGTAATTAGCCGATACTCACTCGGCTGATTTCACTTACCTCCCTTGATGTCTGCCATACAATAAGGAGTCTTTCGACTGTTATGTACCGGGCCATTTTTATAGACTTTTTAACCTTGGACTAAACGTCTGATGAGGCTTCCCTACGGTTTCACAGAGCGATTTTGGTCGATTGTCGTCAGTGAAAAAGAGTTATCTTTACGGCTCAGGATCTTTTTTGGAATAGCTGCTGTCGTATTATCCACGGTGTCCGTGGTGTTCATCAGCTAATCAGTTTGTGTTGAGGATTCGTTGAAATCAGTACAAATGCTACTGTAATGATCTGTCATAACGATTATGGCTTCCACGTCTAAACTCCTGTATGACCGGAGGTTCGTTTTAACTCATTTGCTGCTCTCCGAGTTGATGATGCATATCAAACGAGTTTTTTCGGTCCATTGGCGAATCTTCCAGCTACTGATGGATACCAGTGGGAGCCGTCTTTCCGAAAGTGTTCGGTCCATCGTCTTCTGGAAGGTTGATAATCGGTCGGGCAACCCTAAAATTGAAACGTTTGGTAATGCGCGCAGTGTTCGTTTCTTAGAATCCGCCTGTGTGTTGGCTGCAAAGTTGACGCAGTTGTTTGGCGTTTGGAACATTCATGAGTTGAGAGCCTAGCGACCACTGTAAATGGAATTTTAGTGAATCTTATGCTTTTAAAACCCCCGGTTATTCAAGAATATTGAAGTTATAATTGTCCGAAGCCTGACGCATGTCAACGATGTTAGTCAAAATGTGCATCATTTGCGAACGTTTTTTGTGGTTCCGGCAGTGATAGCGATTTAGATCTGCGTTCAATTGAAATCAAACGGGTCTCTTTAATCGGTCGTATCCGAGATATGCAATAACTCCGAGATTAACCAACAAATTTCTGGGTTAATCGAACGATCCGGCATCCCGAATGCCCCGTAAAATATTAGAGCGTCTTGTTATTGCGGCAAAAATCTTGAGGGGAAGCACCTCAAATAGAAGATACAACTTGTCTACGTTTAAGCCACATCAGCCTATGTGGCACAGCACAAAATCGATGCCAAATACGCGTCAAAAGAGAAGCGCCTAATCCAAAATCTGTTATTGCAAGATTGTGGTTTTTATAGATAAGTAGAAAAAGAGAACCCGCAAGTCAATTTGATCAACTGAATGCATCGAGGTCGAGTAATTTAGTTTATTGATTGAATTTGGTTCGATAATAAGGAGGCAAATTATTTACGAGTTGACGAGTGGAATTGTTAAAATGCGTTTCGTTACACGGCGAAATCCATCGAGGGTACTACGAACTGAAAGCGCGGCCCGGATATCAGGCTTCCTTTCATCGGTCCTACTTGTAAGATCAGGATGAAAAATACATTTTACAGAGATGGAACGCGACACCATTGATTGAAATGTGTCAGAATATTGATGCAAATTTCTGTGCAATAACTGACTCTATTGACAATTTGGTAGGCCTTCTCTAGTCTTGTGGTTTTCAGATAAAGTTATCGTTTGCCAATAGGATTGTTGGCCGATACGAGAAATATGTTGATTCTATTTATATGCATAAGTCCTGTGAGCTTAATAATCATGTCTTCAAAACTTAAATTAGACATGTTTTCGGAATCCATGGCGTCACCCTTGATAATTACAGTATCTTTCCAAACAACCGGATTGAGTTTCTTTGGATTACTGTTGCCTCTAGGGTTCACAAACGACTTGGCACCAGGTGCGGCAGTTGCCGCACGGTTTTTTGTCCGTCTAACTACATAGCATATATTATTGGCCAAATTGATTACCGAGTGTTCAACAGCAGTAGACCTGAGGACCAATGACTATATAATTACACGTCCCTTTGCGTTGTTCTGGTTACTCCTAGCTTTGAAGCTGGCTCAGTCGACTCTATACCACAGAAGGCTGAGTAGCACCTCACATTCATTGTCGTTTGGCTGGCCGCTGATGACGATCGCAATGTAGTTGGACACATTCTAGGCGGTTTGCAACCAGTAACTCGTTCGTTTCCTCAAGCACATCTAGACGCATCATATGCACCATGGCTTCGCAGATATGTATGTCGCGGTCCTTAACACGTTCCATCTTTCAGCAGGACCATTAATTTCTTGTATCACCATGGCTAAAAAGAATATCCAAAGTTTTGGATGCAACAATTTAAATTGGGACGACAATTCACAAAATCTCTTGCAGTGGGATATCCTAAATTCAGTGTGGTGAATGTCACTAAACCTGTTTCTCATTACTGTTGTTTCATTACATTGTTGACAATAAGCTGTACAATTGCGCTCGAGAGATAAATACTTGATTTGCTTAGTTTATATATATATTATATATATATATATATATATTATATATATATATAGTCTCTGCTATCGATCGCGGCCGTGCACACCGACGGATTCGTATTGCTGACATAGTCAACCCATTTAGTACTAGGTAACTGGCAGAGACAACGATAGTCTAATACTGAGAGTCTCTGTGCATTTTCCGCATGAATCGACCAGGTCTTCAATCCGTAGAGCAAGACCAAGCGCCCGTGCGCATTGTAAACTCTGCCCTTAGTCGGCAAATGGATGTCTTTGTGAAATAACAGATGACGAAGATCGGCGAATGTACTGCGTTCTTTGGTTACTCTCATGAACATCCTATCGGCAATATTATAAGTTGATGAGATGAGCCCGCCCAGGCAGGTGAAGTGACTGGTAGTCTCCAACGGTCCATCTACATTAACAAAGATAAAGTCAATGCTAGCCAATCATGTAACAATACTTTACACCGTACAGAGCAGTCATATCATTCAACCGATTTAGCATGATCTGCACGTTCTTTGCGGAAGAATTAACTAAAGTTATCTCACCGGCATACTCATTGTCGGTCAGCTTATTGCCTACTAGAAGCTCCACGCTGAGATCCTTGGAACCCCTGAAGGCTTTTTAGGAACATCGCCCACTACAAAGTTGAAAAGGAATGTGGGATATCGGACGACACTGTCGAACGCCACCTGACCTGGAGTGCACTCGAGATAGCTGCTCATAAAAGCGCGATCCCCTCTGAGAGCGGACTTACAGCCACTTCAACATATTGACATACTTCGCCGTGACTCCTTTGCAATGGAAACGGTCGCATAAAGCGTGTCGGACAACCGAGTCAGAAGCAGCCTTTATGTCCAAAACTAGCACGACCGTTGACTAACAAAAATGCGCCAATGCCCCAGTGTCTATCATCAGGTGGAGACGTGATCATTACACCCACGATCAGACAGAAACCTGCCTGTTGTTCTCTTATTTGGTTCCTCTGTTTCAGAAGCCGCCACATTATGAGACCCGTGAACATCTTGGATAGGATAGAGACAAGGCTACTACCTCTGTGGTTGTCACATCACGTCCTGACACCTTTTTTGAAGGTGGGAATTACTGTTGCTAAGCACCAGTCATGAGGTACCTCTTCAGTCTCATATGTGACACTGAGGAGTGTAGGTGGTCCAGACAACAATCTGTCACTACCATCTTTGAAATGGACTGGAGAATGTCCAATGTGTCACTTCTGTTTCCGACGGCGAAACAGCAAGATTATCGTTACTAACCGCACAATCTTCTCCATCTACAGCTGCCTACGTTAAATCGGGTCAGTTGAGCTGTTCTTCAAAGTGCCCAGCTCATTTGTTGTTGCCGCGACAAACTGTCAATTTTTGACCCACCTGTATTCTCACTAACACCTTGTCGATGGTCAATGCAACCACGAATCAGGGAAATAGTACCGGTCTGTTCCTTGATGAAAATGCTTTCTCCATCTCTTCGGCTTGCTCGGCTTGCTCGGAAAAGTTAGCCCCACGGTCCTCACGCAGACTCTTTGTAAGTTTGCTTTTCACTCCCGGGCGGTCTTTATCGTATTCGGAGTCAG
The DNA here is from genome assembly GCA_014220965.1 of Paragonimus kellicotti. Lineage (NCBI taxonomy): Eukaryota > Metazoa > Platyhelminthes > Trematoda > Plagiorchiida > Troglotrematidae > Paragonimus > Paragonimus kellicotti. The sequence continues at coordinate 24,310 of LOND01002403.1, forward strand.
GAAATCGATCGATATTTGTTCACAAATTCTGTTGAAGCAGTAGACATCCACTTCTATAGTATCCGCGGTGCACCTGTGGAATAGACCCCCTCAGTTGGTCAGTATAGCTATTAAAGTTTCTGTCCGGTGCTGGTTTGGATCACTCCACTGTTGTGACCGAGCAGTTTACCTAACTGCGTTGTGTATAAGTTTCGTGTGCCTTCGTTGTTCAGTTTCTAACTGGGTACTCTTATTTTTGTGAGCAAACCATCTCTGATTAAGTGGTAAAACGGGACGAGCGTGAACAGCAACAAGTTTTAAGTTACGGCGTTCACTCCACATTGGACGGCAATCTTTAATAGAACGGCGCTCCCAGTAGCTGACGGCGATATTATCAGTATGTGTCCATGGTAGAGTGACGCACTGCCGTCGTTTGCACTGAAATGCGCAACTTGATATATAGAGTTCGTGACATGCGCATATTTGTAATAATCGATCATCATCGTTAGTGCGTTGTGCACGGACACTGAACACAAACTAGCCGCTTCTTCTCTTCTGTGTTCATATCACAAGCAAGTACAACGATATCCGAGTGTATAGTTTATCTCAGAAGATCAAAGATGGCACCGTAGAAAGCGTTCTTGACGGCACTTGAACTGTTGTTTGCTGGAGCATATGCATATGTGACAAATAACGTCTTTCTGATCTGTGTCGATCGACCTTGACCAAGGTGCTAAACCAGACAGCACATAATAGCCGTTCGCTAGGATCCAGCCGAACAGGTTCGGCTCTACCCCGGAACTCTGCAATCCCCGCTTCATTTTGACTGCGAGTTTTGACTTTCACGTCACCAGGGACCCTGTGAGAGAACCGCTGACCAAAGAAATTCAAGTAATAGACACTAGTAACATCGTAAGGGCTTATTTCGGGGGCACAGCACACATCCACTTTTAGACTCGTGATAGTGCACGTCACTTGTCCCAGTTGCTGAGGGGTAGGGACATTCAAAACGCTAGTGTTTACTAGTTGTCTGGGCTTTGGGAGAGCAATTAGCAGCAAAGGAGGAAGAAGGTGAAGATGATTGAACTGGTCTCTCAGGACAACTATCAATTCGAATACTTCACGTTGGTACACATCGCGAACAGAGGTTAACTTGAGGGACCCCACCAAGAATATCTGATTCAGAAGTCTGATCCGCGAGGCAACAGGAGGTAAAGAGATCTTAACCGGAACCAGTGCCAACAGTTCGACTCACCTGACAGTGAAAGGTTTGTCTGCCCAAAGGCGCAGTGATTAAAACATGGACGTCCGATTCCGTTCACTGCTGCACACAGTGGCTGTATTCGAAGTTACGTGAGACTTTTGAATGATACCGAAAGTTGTTCGACCCTATTGGATAACACGTCGGCTATCAAGGTCAACCGCTAGGTGATCACAGTGTCCTTTTATTTAAGGGTACCCTATCTGGCCCCATTCCGTCTTATGTGGAAGACAGCAGTGCAATAACTAAAAATATTTCTGCCGTATGCCCATATGATCGTGTCTTACTACCCAGCGTTCCTACGCACTTGATAGTTTAACATACAATCTCATGAGCGCAACTGCTTCTTATCCAATTTCTCCCCGTCGACATACCTGACATGGTTGTATCTAGAAGGACCGACGTTCTAGTCTGTATAACCTCCCGGATCGATGCAGTGAGCAAACTTGACCATCATATCAAGATGGCAAGATAGGTCAGGCGTTTAGTTCAGCTAACTATAAGTTTCCGTTTCACAAACTACCTCTGTACAAATTGGCTCCTTTGAGGCCCGTTCCCCCAGAACTGCAGTTGGAGGAGAGTTGTCCGAAGCACCATTTAGGGGTTCAGTGTCGATGCCATTCCTGCGCTTAATTT
>LOND01002403.1:26285-36445 GCA_014220965.1 Paragonimus kellicotti
GGAAAAGTTAGCCCCACGGTCCTCACGCAGACTCTTTGTAAGTTTGCTTTTCACTCCCGGGCGGTCTTTATCGTATTCGGAGTCAGGAAATCGATCGATATTTGTTCACAAATTCTATTGAAGCAGTAGACATCCACTTCTATAGTATCCGCGGTGCACCTGTGGAATAGACCCCCTCAGTAGGTCAGTATAGCTATTAAAGTTTCTGTCCGGTGCTGGTTTGGATCACTCCACTGTTGTGACCGAGCAGTTTACCTAACTGCGTTGTGTCATAAGTTTCGTGTGCCTTCGTTGTTCAGTTTCTAACTGGGTACTCTATTTTTGAGCAAACCATCTCTGATTAAGTGGTAAAACGGGACGAGCGTGAACAGCAACAAGTTTTAAGTTACGGCGTTCACTCCACATTGGACGGCAATCTTTAATAGAACGGCGCTCCCAGTAGCTGACGGCGATATTATCAGTATGTGTCCATGGTAGAGTGACGCACTGCCGTCGTTTGCACTGAAATGCGCAACTTGATATATAGAGTTCGTGACATGCGCATATTTGTAATAATCGATCATCATCGTTAGTGCGTTGTGCACGGACACTGAACACAAACTAGCCGCTTCTTCTCTTCTGTGTTCATATCACAAGCAAGTACAACGATATCCGAGTGTTTAGTTTATCTCAGAAGGTCAAAGATGGCACCGTAGAAAGCGTTCTTGACGGCACTTGAACTGTTGTTTGCTGGAGCATATGCATATGTGACAAATAACGTCTTTCTGATCTGTGTCGATCGACCTTGACCAAGGTGCTAAACCAGACAGCACATAGTAGCCGTTCGCTAGGATCCAGCCGAACAGGTTCGGCTCTACCCCGGAACTCTGCAATCCCCGCTTCATTTTGACCGCGAGTTTTGACTTTCTCGTCACCAGGGACCCTGTGAGAGAACCGCTGACCAAAGAAATTCAAGTAATAGACACTAGTAACATCGTAAGGGCTTATTTCGGAGGCACAGCACACATCCACTTTTAGACTCGTGATAGTGCACGTCACTTGTCCCAGTTGCTGAGGGGTAGGGACATTCAAAACGCTAGTGTTTACTAGTTGTCTGGGCTTTGGGAGAGCAATTAGCAGCAAAGGAGGAAGAAGGTGAAGATGATTGAACTGGTCTCTCAGGACAACTATCAATTCGAATACTTCACGTTGGTACACATCGCGAACAGAGGTTAACTTGAGGGACCCCACCAAGAATATCTGATTCAGAAGTCTGATCCGCGAGGCAACAGGAGGTAAAGAGATCTTAACCGGAACCAGTGCCAACAGTTCGACTCACCTGACAGTGAAAGGTTTGTCTAGCCCAAAGGCGCAGTGATTAAAACATGGACGTCCGATTCCGTTCACTGCTGCACACAGTGGCTGTATTCGAAGTTACGTGAGACTTTTGAATGATACCGAAAGTTGTTCGACCCTATTGGATAACACGTCGGCTATCAAGGTCAACCGCTAGGTGATCACAGTGCCCTTTTATTTAAGGGTACCCTATCTGGCCCCATTCCGTCTTATGTGGAAGACAGCCATTTAGGGGTTCAGTGTCGATGCCATTCCTGCGCTTAATTTCCGTGAATGCTCTCGCTTGACAACCGCATTCACCCATATTTTGGTTCACCACTTATTTACAGATCGTCGAAAATCCTCTTGGGAACTTCGTTTATGAAAAATTTGACCGGCTTTTTCGTAGGAGACCCGTTAAGTTTCTCCACTGTGTCACCAAGTGCAATGGACCTTCAGCCCTTGTGGTAGGTAACTGCAAGTGGAATCTCAATCATCGGAATGAAAGCTGTGAGGTACCGACGGTAAGAGCTTCTCAAGATTTAGAACCACGCTGACCTAGTACCTAACGTGCAAAAGCAACGCAAAAGCCAATGGGGTGTTTTTTCCCGATGAGAACAGCAGCTTTCCGGAGTTCCTAAATGTTGGTATCATCTTACAGCACTCTTGTAAAGCAACGTTTGGATTGTTGTGCTCGATTGTGGTCGTTATGTTAACAAAAAGATCACTGATTTACTATGTGATGCACAAAGGTTGGGAACAAAGATTAAACAAAAAATAAAAATGACACTCGTCAGGAAGGTGTGGAATTGAAACCTCTTTTCTCTGTCCCGCATGAGACCAAGAGGCAATGCAATGTTCACATTACTCCGTAGGCACATAGAAACTGAAGTGTTACCGTTGTTTACTGATGTAATCTTACCTGCATCGGGGGGACATTAACTAAAACTGAACAAACTCAAAGGAAGAATTCACCTTCGTCTCCTTCATGACAATGAACGACCGGAACAAACTACCGAGATAGCTTCTGAAAGTCTCTGCTAATATGACTTTCAGGAGGTTACTCGGTGTGGTCTAGGGGGCAGTATTTCCCTACTCGTAAACCACGGACAATCAACTTCTGTTCATAAGTAACTCTTGTTGATATCCCTGGTTCAGTCTTTCTGATCATTTTTCCTTTCTGTAGATTTACGTCTCTATGCTCAGGTGCTTCCATTAGTGCAATGTCCTCTCACTTTTTATGTACGTTGTATCTTCCCGATGTATTACACATCAAGAATAGTTTCTTGTTTTTCATAAGTACTAGAACACCTTGCTTGTTACTTGAGAGTGCACATCTGAAGAGCTCCTGATTGAGAGACGCTATCACGAAACAGTTGCCGTATTTTTTCCAAATTGCTTCTGCAGCAAGAAACTAGGTATCTCTAACTCTGTTGTATTGTCCCGGAGAACTAACCTCAGTTGAACTAAACCGAATTGTCGTCTTTAAAAAGTCAGCCAATATCTGGAGAAATGTGTCTGCAGAACTATTTCAGCTTACTGGATTGCATGACTCAGACTCCTTCCACTTATCTGTTATCCCATCATATTACTAGTATTGTTTGTAAGCTTTTGTGGCTTCCGCGGGTGTTAAAGTAGTCTTCCCTTTTTGATGTGCGTTTTAACGTATTTGTCACGTTTGTATGCTTACCATCTGTTTGAGTTTTTAATTGCCCGCATCTTTATATACAGTAGTCAGTCTGTTACAATCATCCGACTGGTTCTGTTAAAAAATGGTCCATCGATTGGTGCTCTAGTTTTTCAACAGGAATGTCATCTTGTGTCCATGACGTTTCTCCTTCCCAAAGGATCACAGCGTTTTCATGCATCACTGTACGTCACAGCACAGGATGCTCTTGTGCATAACGATAGATCTGGCCAAGACCATCTGCGTCCACTGCACTCAATCGACTGTAACTGTCCGAACTGGGTTCTTGTAAGGAATGCAATGTACTTGTGTTGTCTCACCTCTAGATGTTTCGGTATGGTGCTGTAATTCTGGGTAGTCTGATTCTTTAACAATGTTGAGTTCAGAAAGACCTCTATTGCCTCGTCGCCCTCGATGGTGTGAACTGTTGTGTTTGGTGTTAAAAACTGCTAGCTGTTGCACACCGTGAAAGGCGAACCCCGATTTGGTATGGAAAGTGTGGGAAGAATAATATTGTAGACTGTGAAGGTACGGGATTTTAATAAGGATTGGGTATTGGTGTCAATGAAATCGTAATACAACTGTGATAAGATTAAATTACTGTTATCATCATTTACTAATCAACGAAAATAAAGGATGTTAAGATTACCATGGTCTATGTCTAAGAATAACCAACAGACAAAGATTAACGTGGTAATAGTCATTCATCGAACGGCTTCGTAAACGGCTCTATTAACTTTACTTGTATAAGCTTCTTTGGAAAAGCCTCCCAGGACCCACAGGTAAGAAGGACGAAATTGTGTCATTTGTGTTAACGATGACTGTAAATACAAATATAACCGAGAATAAAATTGGACTTGGAATGTCCATTTGTGAGTGGACACTGTGAGATATTACACTCACCATTTCGTGCTCTTCTGATTGCAGCTTATACAGATTAACAACTAGAAGTGGATTATGTTCATTGCCACTAACGGGACGTGATTAAGCCACACAAATAAACCTACCTATTGGTTGTTATTTTACTTTTCTGCTGAGTATCTATCTCCAAACATGAGATTAGCTTGTTCCATCTTAGTGACTCATCATGTCCACCCAGACATTACAGTCCTCTTAGCTGGTTCTTGAGTACCCTACGCGTGGTAACATATGTACTGTGGTGTAAAAGCTGTGAATGAAACATGGACAATCTACTTGTGCACTGAATGATTTGAGATTAATGTCCCTGTTTAAGAGTATAGTATTGTCATTTAGACGCAGAAAAACTGTCCAATTAGAGGTTAACTTACTTCTAGTAGTGGTTGCTTACATGAGGTTAGTGTACTAGTGACCCTGTGAACGGTGTTAGGGTTCCACTCAGTGTAAACCAGTAAGCTTAGCCGGATAAATTTAAAGCCACTTGTCTGCTCTGTTGGCATCGTTTTATATCTTGGTCTCTCTATTAAACCTCGTAATCTTCCGACAAGCTTTCAATCAATTAGTGCCTTTTCTTTGCACTGTGATTCATGGCTAAGGTAAGAGCAGTATCTCAGCGGTTACGAAACTCGGCTACCCAGTCACATGGTTACGGGATCGAGTCCGGTTGTTGTGTTCGTTCGTGCCTAAAATTGGGCAACCTCACAGTATGCGACCCACATGTGACTTTGTGCGTCGCATGGCATTCTGATGTTCGACCCTAAATTTAAAGTCACTTGGCTTTATCCACCATTTCGTTCATGCTAAAGATGTAACCTACAAATTATTTACTCTCATTTGTGCTTCTTCTCTCCTGCAGCCGTTTATTTGGATACTGCACTTTTAACAAAAGGATGTGCAGTAGCAGCTGAATTGATTTGCCTCAACGGATTCATTGCATCACTACTTCAGCCTAAACGTCAGTTTCCATGCAGGCACAATATATTGCTCTTGCCTGGTTCCTTATCTTGATCACTGTGGGTGTGATTGTCTTGCTAAGTACGGTAATTGTGGTCAAACGCCGAGTATCTCGACGCAAAAGCCGAATTGACCGAGCAGTCTATACGCCTTGTGGTTTTGGTTTATCTAAGGTGATCGGAAGCTGTATTGTATATCCTATCTCTTCCCGGTTAGGTTTGGAAGGAGGCGGTTGAGAAACGCTTGAACAGTACGGTTCGAGTACGCACTGAACCGCGAGTTTTTGGAACACATTACAGTGAGAACTTTGATGCCTACCTTAAAGATAGTAAGTCCAACCGTAATTTCAATTCATTGTTCTATTTTAGAGAGAGTTACTTTTTTGTTTCGTGCTAAAGCTGTGGATGAGTTTTTGGAGCTGAGTAGGTTCCTTTTTTATTGTCCCGCCAAAGTTTTAAGAGGAACGCATTCTATCTATCTGTCCGGATCTGGAGGCTCCCTCCATACGTGGAATTCACGCCTTCCTCCTGACAGCCCGAGATCATGCAATGAGTCCGCCAGCCCCAAGGGAACTCATTGAAGAGTACTGTAAACTGTATCTTTGGGCGCGACACGATTTAAATGTGAGTACTGCTATATATTGTTCGTTTGCATTTTGATCTAATTTCTTCTATTCAGCCATTTGGCGAGGCAGAATATTTGAAATTATCCCAACTTCAGAGCGAATTGATGAAGTAGTAAGTGGTTTTTGTTATTTCTCTGCACACTTATAATGTGAACTATCAACTATTGTTCATAACATGTCTCGTTTTCCCGTTTACCAAAGCGTGATCTTGTGTCGTGGTATTAAAGATATCCTTGTTATTCGCTGGAACATCGGGTGTGCCGAAAGATGTTTTTAATTACATCTCAATGCTGTAATTGTACAGCTTGTTGAACGTGCATGAGGGTTATTGTGCACTTATACATATTCCGATATGATCAATATAGCCAGGGAGTTACATGGTTAGCCATCCCTGTTTATCTGTCTAGTATCCCAATTATAAAGTGACTAGAACTTATCAGACAACATAAGTAACACGTGCTGTAGCATGCAGCCCAATAGTTCGCGGGTCCAGCTAACACTGGAATTCAGAAGAGTTCTTGAATCTGTTAGATTTCAAATGTTGACAGTTTGTATAACATGTTGGAGAAGGTTGTCCTTACAGAACTTAACCCGATAGTCGATCGAATAACCAGAGGACATATATTGAGGAATTTACCAAATGGGAGTTGTTTTTGCCTTATGGTAAACTAGTAGCTTCTTTAAGCTCATCCGTATCAGTGACCCGAGACAGCCATCTACCAGAAAGCTTATCAGGCACACTGCACATCCGTCCATACCAAATCATGAAGACTAAATCGCTGGTCCAAACACTTCCAGGGGCAACTTAACTGGTCACCTGCTTCTATTGTGTTACCGTCTTCTTGCCATTTGATATAGAACTACCCACAAAAACTGAGGTGTTCGTTTATACTCTGGCTCTCAAAACCACAATAAAAGTACTGTCTCAGATAACATCGTGCCGGTATTTTTTTTTAAAAAAAGTGTACTACTTGGAATTAGGGACCTCGAATAGCCCTAGGAATCGTACTTGAGTTTACATCTCTCACGTAAGTAACAAGAAAACCTCAGTCTGGTTAGAATGAGCAGTTGTTATTCATTGGACAGATTTATAGATGTACATTATTGTTTAAAAAAAAAATCGGAATCTGTCATTAGCCGTTATCAGTGGCACATGTAACGTCACAGGTTGCAACTTGATAGTTCCAATACAAAGCAATGGACTTGGCGAATAACGAGGAATACAACATTGAAACTGTTTGTCAAATCCTGATGTTGTACCCCAGAGCGACTTTGGATTGGTCCGCTGTTAAATAGTATATTGGGTCGGGGTTTTAATTGATGGTAAATGGTATCTTTTTCCACCACGAGAAGATACTATTGCATTAACAGAACCTTTGACTCGGTTGATTCCGCTACTGTTATCGGTTGAGTTCGAGTGATAATAATTCTAATATCCAAGCATGAAGTCGGAAACTCACGAGCGCAATATGTTTAACATGAGAACGTGTCATACGGAGACATTAGCTTCACCTTAGTCGTAACTAAGGTTTTGGTACTGACCATACTTCTTTTAATCGAAATTTCGATTACAACACTCCCAAGGAAGGCAACCCAAGAGGGTTGAAACGTTGAGTATTGCAACTTACTCTCAACGTTGTGTTCTCAATCCATTTATTTTAGCACACTTTTTTAAAGATTTCTTTGAGCGTTTTGTGTAGTTTTATCGGCAAAATACGACATTCGGCTGAGAACTCATTCCGTGAACTCTCTACTTGTAGATACTTTCATGATATAATCACAAAAATAATCTGTCGGAGTTAACTTGAGTGAAAAGATTTCCGCAGTTACTTCCTTAGAGATGACGTTCCATAACAATCGTTATGTTACGATGTATTGTTCATCGACGAGGTTATTTTAATTTGCATGATCATATATGTTTGCATAACAGGTTAACCATGACAGTCTGGTTAAGCGTGAGGGACATTTTAGTCACTCGATCGTTTGCACTTCTTATCTATGTCTCATTTTGAGGTGTGTAAATTCGGCGCGGTTTTTTTCGGTTGTATTTGTTGATCACTCCATGTGACACCGGTGGTGTGCTTTTTCTGATAACCATGCCATGAAATCCTCTGCAATTAAGTATCTCAAAGAACGTACAAACTGGATCTCATGCTTTCCGAACAAAAAAATTATTGTTGCTGAAGGAACTTTGTGGGGGGCTTGCTGTTCACCGTTTTTCAATGTCGACTGTGCGTATTTTGAACCAAACTGTAGATGACGGCTATTCTTCCATCGTTTCACAACTGTCACTTACCTGTTTCGACCTAATGCTTTATTCTATCTTGGATCATGCATCATCATTAATCTGCAGTTTGGATATACTTTCGTACGTAGATTATATGAACTACTTTGTTAGCCACCTTAACTACATGACATTTAGCTAGGTGGATGTGGAATGTGTGAATCGGCTAAGATTACCGAGTGTCTATGAAAGTACGTTCCGCCTCCCACACCGATGGGTAACCAGCCGACAGAGACCATGGACAAAATGTGTTTACGAAAAGATGTCGTAAGTTTGTCTGCATGAATTAAAGGATATATTTCTTTCAAGCTTGGTCCGTCGAGCCGTAGAGCAATTAATTCGAACACTTTGGGGTTGTTGAGACTCGTCGAAACTAAGTTCTGTCAACTGTTCGTCTGTACACTACCTGATGGCCTTCCGGACATGAAGTTAGCTTGCCTCGACACAGCCGCACCTCTGCGATCAATTTACCGATGTTACAGCTGACCGTTTTGGACATACGAGCAAATCTTGACGGGCGAGTATGCATTCACACGCCAGATCGGTCCGACGATACCGCATGTGAAGATATCAGGGGCATCAGATTGACACTGAAGATTGACGCTCAGGTTGACTCGATTAACAAATCAGCTGACCAGAATTATAGCAAACTGCTGTGGCTTGGCAGTACCAATCGAATTCGACAAACTACCCGTCGGTGTTCCTTATTTTGATGCGCTTAGATTGGGCATTCCTGTTTACATAAAAACCATTGGGCTACTATGTTTAGGGTATGTTGATTATGCTTCATAAAACATATGGTTAATGCTGCAGCGTATTGATTTCAAGTATCAAGCTTTATTGCTATTTATTTATTCATCTGCATACTCATCACCACCATCACAACAGTTGTTTACACTGGTGTTTGCCTGCCGCACAACCATAATAATAAGACTAGAGATTAGGAAGTACTGGACCTCAGGAAGTGAGGTCCATATATCAGGATTCAAACAACCGATACCAAGGAGCTCACATAATGCGTTTTCAGCTCGTACAACATACTGGACTGGGTACCTTCGAACTGTTCAAGCCCAGACAGGTCACTGCTATTATTTTGTGACCAGCTGAACTGAATACATTCGACATACTATTCCTATTCCATTAATTAAATTGGCTTAAATACGATATATCTTTGCAATGGTTCTCTAATTCGCCCCGTTGACTTCCGGTTCTGTTGTTAAACTAAATGTTCCATTCCTTGCTTGTTTGTCATTATATTCTTAGTGTTAGTCGCGCTGCTGCTCTACGTGACCCGGCTGCTTCGAACGTACCGAGCTCCTCATGCACTCGACGCAACTCAGCCAAATTTCATCCACTTAACCGGATCACGCCAAGCCCGAGAACGAGATCCGGTAAAGATCAATATCGTCCGCATTCCTCAATCGCTCGTACCAAGCCATCCTCAAAGATGAATGTGATTGATACACCACTAAAGCCATTGTCTCATTCGCATCGCAAAGGTCGAGAACCAATGGCGTCTGTTTCCGACGCGGAAACGCCTGTTGTAAAAAGCGTGAAACCCAGTCACGTCTATAGCAAGGAACTTGATGAACTAGAGATGGCTTCCATGCCTACTGTTACCAACGTGGAGCCAAGCGTCGTAGTCGGTGTAAGCAGGCGTGGCAGTTCTCAGAGCGACGGTTCACAGACAGCTCTAATTAATTTGGATCCTGTTGTGCAAGTGATGTCAAAGGGCTCTGTCACAATCTCCCGCAACCCCTGTGCAAACGAAGCATTCAGGCCAGTTGAGAAGAAACCTATACCTACATCTGTTTCAGGTTAGCGGTGCCGCTTTCTTTAAAGCATGTCTGAGTTCACATGCACCACATCGTTAACTTGCTGAGTTAAGTTTTCTTGTTTCCGCGTGTCCCTAAATTTTGGTCTTTGAAATTGGTGTATAATGTACCGTACGGTCAAAGTACAGCTATTGGTGAAAGTACGGTGCAATTGATTGTATGTCCAGTACAGAGTGTTCCACACTGCTGACTTTTATTGTAGCAGCTGTATGGAACGTTGGTTTCAAAACGCATTTTTATTCGTTGAAGAATGTGGAGAAATTTGTTGAGAAATTATGAAAATCTGATCGTTAAACTACCATATTTCCGTACTCAAGTACTTCCCCTGCTTACAAACTTGCTAGTTCATGTACTCTGCAAAAAATTTCAATGGACTATAGCAGTATTTGGTCTGGGTCCACAATAGTCACTGGAATGAATTAGATATGTTGTGTACAATCACCGACCACCTAGATTAACTGAAATGAACACCCAGCGGCTATTCAGAGTTGCGATGTGAATGGCCGGATTTCATGGAACTGCGTTTTCAAAAAATGCCATCTA
>LOND01002404.1:0-13663 GCA_014220965.1 Paragonimus kellicotti
CAAAATAGTTACGTTGCGCACGTCACCCACACGAATAATTTTTCGCCTGCCAACAAAATAAGTCGATTTTAAGGTAATTTTACGGGCTCATAAGTTGTCCGGTGAGTGGGTCAGTCTGGAGTGGTCATGTGATACGCCCACGCAGTTTTTCTGCCTGCCGACGAAAAAAGGTTGTTTTCCGTATGGGCTTATTGCTGACAATGTGCGAAATGTGTGAAATAAGGTTGATATAAGGTTGAAATGCGTACGAAAGTTGGACAAAATCACATACTGTTTTATCGCCTTTTTATTCGGGTTGTGCTAGCAGGAAGCAAAGTGGAACAGGTGGAAGTTTGTTACCTCGACTTTTGCAAAGCGTTTGACTCGGTCAACCACCGACTGCTTCTGGAAAAGCTCAAGTACTATTGCATAGCGCCCGAAGTCCTCGAATGGGTTAGGGACTTCCTGTCAGATAGGACATTCACAGTGTCCGTTGGGGGAGGACTGTCGAACGTCCAGGAGGTTCTCAGTGGAGTACCACAAGGCTCAGTGCTGGGGCCTATCCTGTTTTTGATATATATTAACGACTTGGCTGACCAACTGAACGCGCCTTGCTACATGTTCGCGGACGATGTAAAGATTGTCGGCAACCCGAATAGATCGGATCTTCAAGCGGATCTGATTAAGTTGACCGCCTGGTCGGAGGACTGGGACCTTCCCACTCAACTTCGGTAAATGCATTAATTTGATTAGCTCCGATAGAACAGAGGCTCGGCGTTATCTCCCGGGAGTGAATGAGCGCATCTGGATTACACAGGTAGATGAAGTTAGGGATCTGGGGATCCGTTTCTGTCGGTAACTTCAAACTAGTTACTTGGAGAATGAGCTGTTCGGGGCTAAACATGAAACTGGATCAGTGACTTCAAGCCTACACGAATGCAGATGTACCATACGTGCTGGCTTGCAGAGGTATGTTAGTATTAGTAGATACATAGTATTAGATGTATGCGCCAGTACGTACTGACAGGCACTGACGAGTATGGATGTTGGGACGTATGCGATAGCAAGTATGGCTGGACACTGGTGGGTATGGATGCATATCTTCAGTTCGCAAGCTGAAGCGTTCTCATGTGTGTGTGATTTCTCACGAGTAGAAGCAACAGTTATGTAGATGTATACTCTTTTTTCCTCTGTTGCAGAGAGGTCGCGAGAGGATACCTCACGTTGAAATCAGAAAACTTGAAGTCGAAGCGTTGAAGGCCTCGGGCTTTTCGACGCAAGAATCTGGACATTCTGGCCCCTGGCCGTCATTTGTCCTGTGAATTGAATTGAATTCGTGGCCGCCGGGTGGGATGTAGATCATTTCGCGCTTCTCTTCTTGTTGCTGCCGTTGGTCCCAGACTAGGCTAGAGCTAACTACTTATCATATTTCCAAACATTGCTGGAAATATACGGTTTGTTTCTAAACCCCACTGCGTTCTCTAGTTCGATGCCTGTTGGGACTAACGTTTTGATTGTTCTTCAGGAAAGACGTCGTGATTTGTTAATGGACGAGGATCTAGCACATACCCACCTGCCCACTACACTCATAAAGGAGAACCTCAAAGTTTCCAAACAGTATTTAGATGGGGCTCCAGAAAGGAAATAGAACGCTGTGTATGTTGATCGACATATACAGCGTTCTATTTTCTTATTCCTCGAAGAATACGTTCGCGTCAAGCAGACTGGAGGTGTTGCCCGTTTACAAAGCGTGTGTGAGGCCACATCTTGAATACTGTGTGCAGGCTTGGAGCCCGCATATGGTAAAAGACACGAAGGTACTTGAGAAAGTTCAGAGGAGTTTCACAAGGTTGCTAGAGGGGTTTCGGAATAACGAGTAAGAAAACTTGATCTGTTTTCTCTTGCGCGAAGGAAAGTTAGAGGAGACCTGATAGAAACCTTCAAGATTCTTAAGGGAATAACCGGAGTTGAGGCGGAATCTCTGTTCAATCTGCATACAAACTCACACCTCCGAGGCCACAGCCTCCATTTGGAGATCTTCTCGAGAGTTGCTACATTGATTGAGGCTAACTCTTTCGTATGTCGTGTCACCAACTGTTAGAACATGCTTCCACAGAGTGTACTATCTTCTGATAGTGGAACAGTTCAGAATAAAGCTTGATGAGTGTTGGCTATCTTTTTTTCGGACCTGTTGCGGGAGTTCCGTTTATGTGATTTCCCCTGGCACTTTCCTTCTCATAAATTTGAGTTAGTCAACTTCTCATCTTTATTTGCCATCGTTGTTCTCTTTCTTTATCCTATTCATTGTTTTCATCTATTTATTTCCAAAGTTAGTCTTAGTATCTGAAAGTATAGGTTCTAGGAATCAAACCTACATTGGTCCTTACACTTAACTCTTTGTTTCACGTCATTTCAATAGGAGGATAAACTTGTGTCACTGATGGCTGTGAACTTGTGTTCTGATGGCACTGATAGCTTGAACTCCTCAACTTTTATCTGGTAGCCCTCATGATAACTCATGGAAGTGAAGAATCTCTTCTCATTATCGTCGCAGCACTGGGCGCCCTCAGAAGCTCACTGGTGCAAGAAACTGGACAACTTCTGGCTCAGTTCGCTTCGTCCTGGAAACTGAACTGAGTTCGGTAACCAGTTTGGTAATGAAAGATCATGAAAGCTCTATGGTTATGATAGAACATTCGCTCGTGTGGAGTACAGTTGGTCGCAGTGCACAGTAAGGAACGTATAGAATGAAGCGCGTCTGGCAGCACAGTTTCCCAGTGTTCAACACCACGGCATTTTGATTTGAGTGTCCAGCAGTATAGTTTTCCACGTGGTACCCTTCCGATGTTCCATTTGCCCGTTAGACTGTGCATTATAAGCTGTAGTACGGCTGGTTGCGATACCCTTATCACAGAGGAATGAAAGTAATTCTTTCGAAATGAAAACAGAACCACGATCCGAGTGATCGTATAAATGGAGGTGTAACCAAAAGTGGAAAATAAATTTATCAGGCAGTTGGTCACTGTGGACGACGAAGTGTCAGTACACGGATAGACGAAAGGGAAGGGGGAAAATTCGTAGGTAATTGTCACGAACAATCTTTTCTTTAACAATGAAGGAGTGGCTGTTTTAAAACCGATGCTCAACTCCTCTAATGGTTGAGTAGCTTATGTCAAAGGTGTGTAGTGGGGTGAAGAAACGGGATCTGGTTTCAGTAGAAACTGCATCGATGGACGATTCGTTTGACATCCTCAGAAATGAACGGTAGATTGCGTGCACGGACTAGATGGAACATACGGGTACATCCAGGGTGACATAATGATTCATGAAGTGTTTTTAGATCGATAACATGAGAAATAGAGCAGTTGAAGTTGCACGATAGACTGTCACAGACGTGATTATCAGAGCCGGGACGGTAGAGAATATCATACTGGAAGCTTGAAGGTTCAAGTCGCTAGCGCTGTTTTCTCGTTTTTGATTTTCCCTGTTTGTTTTTGATCGAGCATATGTGATACGGAGCGCTGATCTGTGTAAAGTGGTAACCGAAAGGAAAATACTACAATTTTTTAGGCTTTCTACAATAGCGTAGGCTTCTTTCTCGACAGAAGAATGCTTACATTCGGATGGTGTTAAAGTTCTGGAGAAAAATGCAACTGGTCGTCCATTCTGGTTTAGCGTTGCGGCGATGGCGATATCTGATGCGTCAGTTTCAACTGTCAGGGGCACTCTGGGTTCAACAGTAACAATCATTGAATCTTGAATCTCTTTCTTAAGATTGATAAACGAAGCCAAAACCTCTTCAGGAAGAAGAAAAATCTTATTTCTGACGAGCACACTGATTTTGTCTGAAAATTGTGAGATCCATTGAGAGTAATAAGCAAACATACCAATAACTCTCTCTTGTGCTTTGAGATTTGACGGGGCTGGTAGCTCTTTCAATGGTCGGAGACGTTCCGGATCCGGTTTAATGACACCTTTGAGAGTTCATAACCCAACCAATTTGATGTTGAGCTTCTGGAGAAATTCACTCAGACTTCGCTCGTTCTCTTGCTTAGCAGTATATAGGACATGTCGAACGCAAATCGTATTTTTCTGTTAAATGTAAGTATTCTGAAGGGGATTCTCGTGTGATATCAGTCTACTTGTCATTAGAGAAGATGGGACAAATGTGGCTGATGGAAGAAAACTAGTTGATGTCTGAGCATAACTGCACGCGGGCGCGACTTGAGCACGATTGTCCCGGATAACCTTGATCTGTCACAATAGTACGTCAATGGCTGAAAAAGCCAACTCGATACTTGGGTTACCCACTAGGTTGTTCGGGTGGTTTCACCCGGACTGTGACACTGTTATGTTCAGTTCACTAGTGTTCCTCACTCGTGCGCTAAATATCCAGGATGTATCAGAAAAGACTTGATTCTGGTATGTAGGATCCCTATGAACACCGATATACCTTAAGAACAATACTTGGACCTAGCGGAGTTAACTGTCTCAGGAATAACCCGCTATAGCTACAACACCGAGTGAGCCGTTTAACTAGCGAAGAGCAGTTTTGGCGTCTGAATGTGTCCAATTTGGAACAACCTTACGAAGTCTGTCATGACTGCGTCATCGATAGCTTAATTCAAGCGCAAACTTGACACTTATTCCGGGCACTCTCCCGAGTATTAAAATAACTTGATCATGGTTATCACTGTGACAGAATGCAGGTGTTACTTACCTTTTGTCCGCCGTATGTTGCACTGTGGTTGTATGTTTGCTAGACAGTGGTTGGGTTTCTGTCCCGCTCATTATCCGTTGTCTTCATCCTTCAAAATCTTCACTACTGACCCTCTGAAAGTGAAACATTCTTCCGACTCACCTTTCTTCCCCCTAAAAGTGGGACTCATTCAGATGTCCATAAGCTTTCCGGGCCTATACTCTATAACTTTCTCATAATTTCTGTGGAAAACGGTCAAGGCGCGAATGTTGCGTTTTTCGCTTAGTTTTCGAAATAGATAACAAGAAGATGAAAAACGTTAAGTGTTTAGCACTACAAATCGAGCGTTTGAACCAAAAACAGCAAACTGAGTCCCACAACATTCTGTTCTACGGTGAGATCAACACGGTTACTGCCACCGTTAACCTGTCCATTCCGAACACGAGCTGTACAACTGTATCGTTTGATTTACGTATAAACACCAAATGTTAATCGTGTGAGCTTCAACTCTCCTGGTAATTTCTGTTTATGGCGAGCCTGACAGTATCTAGCAAGTGTACGCCATAGTGTATTGCACGGCAGTAAATGTCTTTGTTGTACAGAACGATAAATTTAGATTGATCATTTTTTGTCTTTCTTATTTCAGCCATCCGAATTTTCGTGGTCAAGGCAGTAGATAGTTTTCTAACTCCTGAATTTAATAAAACGCACATGAAATCACGTCAAAATGCTAAGGAATATCACGGCGCATCTCTACTTTCATATTTTCACACAAAGTCCGCAAAAGATAAGCCGACTTCGACAAGTCCGAAATTCTCCAGTCGGAACGGTGCTGCAGCAGTTGGAGCAACACTCACACCCGGATCCGTCCATCAAATCTCGAGAGGAACTTCTGTCATTCCATCAAAAACCCAGTGTCCCTTTTATAAATGGATACCAGGTAGTCGTTTTGTTCTTTGTCATCCTCTGATCCATTTCAGGCACACGTCTGACCGTTGATGCTTTCAACTATGGTCTGATCGACGGATGTGACGGCTACCTGTTGTCTCACTTTCATTCGGACCACTATAAAGGTTTATCGACCAGTTTTACGGGCACTATATTTTGTAGTAATGTAAGTTAAAAACGCCTCACGTTCTCCATCTGATAGGTAACTAAAAGCTTGGTTTCCTTTACTTTCGGGTCTCACTTGAAGGTTATATCGCTAACATTGAATTCATTCACGAATGTTTGCGGTGTGGATGTGTTGGCAATGGATGCTAATCAGTGAGTTTCCCGCTCGTCTGTTACTTTTTGCAATCCTAAGGACAATACAAGGTTCATTAGTGTTAGATGTTTCTGTTCGAGTTCAGTAGGATCGGTTGTAAGCTGTTGTGCAAATTCTGAGGTTTTCACTCTTGATAACGACTCGTCCTTGATTCATGGTGTTTTCTTATTGGTCTTGGTTAAACACCGTATTTTCAAGTCGTTTGTACGTGGACAGATGTATTCGGGTGTAAACAACTGGTATCCAAATTCATAACTTTGTAAAGTTCATGTCATAATATGTTTGTCAAGGTTTGTTCGTACGTTTTATATCCCGGAGTTTGAACTAACAATCATAAAAATGGAAGCAAACACACAACACAGAAGTATTCCATTCGGGTCTGCTAGCAGTTTTTGTTTTTGTACTCAGCCTGGGCTTGCACTTCGTCGGTTGCACTAGGAAACTTGGATGTACGTCTCATCATGTCTAATTGGTTTCATGTGTAGACATCGCTGTTGGGGGATAGACGATTATAAATCTAATTTCCGCGATTGCTGATGTACAGTGCGATTTTTGACCTACACGTACAGTGGGCTAACCATTCTTGATATTAGTCGCAGTGTTTAGTAAACTGCAGTTGACAGCATACTGTATGACGGTCGTTAGTAGGGAAGCATTAATGAGGGATTCGGGAGGAATAACAGTAACAGTCTGTTCGTTTGTGTTTAATATAACGGAAGTGTAAGGCCTCTACATTCATGGAGTGCATCTGTCATACGAAGCTTGCCACTCGTATACTGCCTTTCCGAATATCGTTGAACAACGCGGTACTCGCAGCAGCCGATCTGCTGATCTGACGGCGAACCTTTGACTGTCTAATTCAATCGACCATCTATGGCAGATCAAGTAGGGCTGTTCACACAAACGATTTTGTGCCCCCTCAATGAATACTTTTCTAATTTTCTATACATAGTAGTGTTTTGTGGTTGTTTTCTGACCTGCTCGTCAAATTCAGTTTTCTACTTGCTCGAGCTTTGTAACTTGCTGTGAGACAACTGTTCTCCTCGACAATCGATTTATAAGTCATTCATGTCCTGTCTGCGGATCACTTTTTTGTTACGGCTGTTTTGTCTATCTGTCTCTTCATTAACGGCAATTTTACCTTGCTTGCATGCTGTACGTATGTGTTAATCGGCTGATGTTTGTCGCTTCTGAGGTTTGTTGTGTGTGGCCCCTTGCTGCCTACTCATTGATTGAATTCAGACAGTCCAGCACACTACAACTTATCCACACCAACTCTCTTCGATTGAGTCTGGATTGGGACGAACCGGCTTCTGATTTCGTTTTCTCTGTGTTCTATCCTTGCAGCTGTCCGGGCTCTGTTATGTTCCTCTTCCGTCTTCCTCGCACGAATCAGTTCATTCTTCACACGGGTGATTTTCGATTCAATCTCAGTATGCTTAACCCTCCCAGCCCACTGGCTGACTTCGTTTCTCAAGGAGATAGTCACAGACAACTGCCCTCACAACTTCATTCCATCTACCTGGACACAACGTATGGAAACGTCGTTAACTCTAACCTAGAATACCTAATTGTTTAAGTTGTTTCAACCTTGCATTTGTGTCTGCCATTAGAGTTGTAATTGTCTAAAATGATGTTATTGTTAAAACTTCATCTTTCTAAAACCAGGATTACTGCATACTTTATTAAGTGTCCACATTCTGAGGGGAGCTAAATTCTGGGTGAACCCTTTGTTTTCTACACTCATAGAGTGGGTTATGTCTGGTCTATCGTGATGATCATTGCATGGACTAGCAAAAGTTCGAGTTTTGTTCATTTTCGTTTGTCTGTCGACACTGTCACATTTTTGTCTACAGGCACAATTTAAAAACCCGTGCGTTGAATTCGAAGACTCAACTTCTGCTTCTAAAGATGGCGAGGTGTGAATCATGACTAACTCCACAGCTAAGACGATACCGTACATATGAGTCAAAAATGTCCGGTAATAACAAAGCATCGGAAGCACTTCAAAGCGTTTTAAGAGATTTGCACTTTGTTATTTGTGTTGTCATGCGGAAGTTTTGTCTTTAGGTTTTTGTTGCACTGTAGGAAGTACGTTAAATGGATGCAAATGTACTGATTGACTACTCAAACCCTTGGTCAAAATATCCATTATACAACACTAATAATTAATAGTCATTTAATTACATCCACTTGTATGACGAATTGGTTATTGTATGCCGATGCATCAGCCTTTCAGTTTACTTATATTTAACCATTTCTCCTGCCTGTCTGTGTCATCAGAAGTCAAGACGCGGTGAACAAGGTCGTTTTCTGTGAGTCATCTTCAGGCCTGACACAACTTAGTAAATGTAATAAAACAGTTGTCAAGCGAGGATTGTATGAATCCTGTTATTTTGGGAATCTGACATACTTTTGAGGTTACTGTGGTGCTACGTCACTTGCTCCAACTACGACAGGCCATAGAAACTTCATTGTTTGCACAGAAAGACTTCTGGGCGCACAGACTTGAGTTTCGCAGTCGGATCCCGATAGCCTCCGCAGTGGCTAGGGTACATTTCACACTTCTGTAGTAATCACGTAACCAAGCGGTAGATCAGCTTACCTACGATATCCATATTGATTCTATGACCTGAGTCAAACACTTGAGTCAAAATTGCACTGTGGATCTTTCGTTGCTATCCGATCATCAACCAAGCGGCATGCTGTTCGCGTATTCTCTGTGACAAGTGCCTTGTTGTCGAAATACGTAACCAAGTGCAAATATTGACCGCTGCAGAGGCCGTCAGAATCCGGATGCGAAAACTTAATCTGTGCATGCAGAAGCTTTTAGTGCAAATATTCAATTTGTAATGGCTTACCTGTATTACGATTTTCGCAATTCCCGCTTGACGGTATTTTTAAAATTTCTGTTGCATTGTACTTGGCCTGAAATTGACAACGAAAACGAGTTTGTTCTCGTGGTTTTGGCTTCTGGTGAACTGTCTGTGTTTATTAGAACGACTGAAGCAGTCCAATGACCCAACCTCTGTTATATTTTACACAATAGCTATATCTTCACTTTGTTGTTTATCGTCTGATCATTGTTCCGTACATTTTCAGTCTGTTTCGTTCGGCTCTTGAACGCACTTTTTCACCTTAAGTTGATGTTCCAGCTTACAGTTATACAAGCTATTCTCTTTCATGCGGTACACAAGACCACGTGTGGGGTATAGGCTGTTGACTCGCCTAAACATAGACAGCGGGGGAAGGAACAGTTATCGAAGCCCCAACCTGCAAATGTGTGATTGATTGACGGGTGCGGTTACCACTGACTGATGATGGACTGATTGAGGCAGTAGACGCATTTTCCACAGTTTCGTTTCCTCCGTTTGTGAACTCATGGATGTCCTCATGACTTTCGTTGTCCACTTTACCTGTAAGCTATCCCCAGTTGTGCACGCTGTCTTCACCATGCCTTCATTCTGGCTGCCTGTTCCACTCACGAAATAGACACTAGTGTTAGAAAGTTGTTTGTTGTTCATGTTTATTAGAAAATGGAATTGACTAGATAAATTATTTCACTGATGCGCCATAAACTACGGTCGCTTATGTCCGCCAACACATAGCTACGTCCGATGAAAAAAAGGGTAGCTACTACGTTTTAACCGATTTTTAAGTTCTTATTCTCTTCTCATTGCCATATTTTATTTGATCTATTGTTTGAATGACACTTCTCCTATACACAACTCAACGCCTAAAAGTCCGCCAGCTCTGTAAATGAAGTGATTGACTGAAGTTTTTTAGGTGGCCGTAATCAGTCGGTTAACGTGGTATCCGTTTAAACCGCTTATGCTAGTGTGGCATACCCTTATAATCCTCTCTGTCACTGACTTTGTAGACCTCGTTTTTGACAGTAGTTCATGTGAATCAAAATAATGTGCTCGATGTGGTAAACGTTTTCTGTTCCTTTCCGTTTTGTAATTTTGACGATTTGGATTAAGGTTATCCTACTTCAGAACTACTACTCGGTAGTGATAGGATTAAACTATGAAATATGATATTAGCAATTCGAATTCATAATTTCAATACCATTCACATATGCTTGTAGATTAGGTTACATGGTTGAAGTTTTAGGGTCCTACCTTGGTAAGAAGCGATTGCTTCACATTTCACACTGGTGATAAATGCAGCATGAAGTTGTTTACATTCTGTATTCTGTGCCTAATCATTTGCGGTATATCCGAGCACAGGTGGAATTCCATTTCAACTGAAGTTCGTATCTCCCGTTAGGTTGGTTGCGAGCTTCGTAATTATTTTCTCAGTACTCGTACACCCTGTTAGCCATTTGATGTATATCTTATCTTTTTCCGAGGTCGGCGTTCTGTATGTAAATTTTAAAGTGCTTATGATTTAGTTAATTATACTGTTGCATGCACTATTAAAATGATGCTAAAAACTTTGTTCTTTTCTGTATCGCAGCTACTGTTCTTCACAATATGACTTCCCGACTCAGGAACAGATCATCTCAGCAGCAATCAAGGTTACGCGTGAACAACTCAGAAAGAACTCCAATACAGTGGTTGTTTGCGGGATGTATACAATTGGGAAGGAACGTTTTGTTAACGGTGAGTTCGAAAACGCGTTACAACTCCAAGTGTGAGTACCAGAGCTAAATGTTACTGTGCACGGTTTTAGGCCGATTCGTTATCAGGTCAACTCAGTACTTGTTTCTGAGCTTCATTTCGTTAGCACATGGACAGCTGTTCCTATTTTGTCTAGCTCCTAATAGAGTGTCGCAAGGCGCACACCCGCCAATCGGGTGTCATTCTGGAATTTCATGAAATCATAAAGCAAGTTAACGGAAGACGTTAGTGGAATAAAGGTGCGATTCATTTTTTTGTCCCAATGATAATAACAGTTTGACGACAATTTCGTGGCGATCAGTATTGTTGTGTATTGGTTATAATTTATTTATGACGCAAGTGCTTCGTTGAATCAGATGAACTGGTTAAAAGATCCAGTATGTTGAATGCGCATAGGGCTTGAGGCTACTGAGGTTGAGTGCCAGTGGATATTTTTTGCTTTGCAACTTGTTAGACGATATGTGAAGGGTACGGATGGTGTTGCCAGACTACCTAGACCATGGTATCGGAAGAGCAGTCGGGATGTGTTTGACTTTGATAACTGTTGTTGCTCGTTGGGGTCAATATTGTTGAAACGTTCCGAGGTCAGGTATTACATGTCACAGCTGAAATGTTTAAAGGGATCCTGCCTATGTTAAAATCGCCAATTACGGCCGTGTGAAACTTGTTCAACTCAGCACAGGAATACGGCAGTCAAAAATGGTAGGTGGACTTGTCTGGCAGTTTTTATTTCTGCGCAAGAGAGTGGGTTGCTATTTTTATGCAGTTACTTGGACTTAAACACTACATGAAAAATACGACGGTTCTGCGGAGCTAGTACGAAATAGCGCTCTCCATTTCTGCTTTACTCCATAATGTTTGCTTGTCCTCTCTTTTTTGTTTAGAATTTCTTTACTGGCTGCCACTCGGCTTGCGTTCTATATCGCTCGATCATTGCAGCTCTCATCTAACCATTCACTGATGTCTGCGTTCGATCGCTCGTATCGGGTGGCACCAGCGAGTAAGCAACGAGGAGGTTAGGAAGCGGGTGTTTGGCACTGATTGTCAAACGAGTTCTTTTGTTCAATCCTTACATTTGCACAGACTTAGATGGTTAGGTCATGTACTAAGGATGCCAGCTAGTCGTCTGCCACACCGAGCACTCTTTGCCGACGCTGCGGCCGACTGGCGCAAGGTGCGAGGTGGACAGATGATGACCTGGCGTAGACAAATGAAATCGTTTACGAAGGGGTTGGCCACTGTAGGTCGGGTTCGTCTCCCGGGCTGGGGCCCTCGCGACTCACAGAGTCGGTGGCTTGAGACGTTAGGTGAGATGGCTAATCGAGCTCAGTGGCGTGAATGTTGTTGTTTGGCCGAGTTGTCTGTGAAGTGAGTGCACTTAATGATGCGGGGCAGTGAAAGCCGTAAGGAAGCTGTCTTGCTGATGACGCCTTACTTTCACTTACAGCTCGGTTGTTTGTTTGCAAGGTGTAGGCACCTTGATGTTGAATGTTTGAATATAGACGTAGCTATTTTTAGTAGTTAGGTCCCTTCTATTTTTTCCTCTTTCTATACAGAGTTTGGTTTTATCTCAACGGTTGTGTGGCAGTTAAGCATCAGCGACAACTATTGATGTGTTGCTGTCCATCTATTGATGTGGCGATTCACCTAATATCATGTGCTACTTAAACCGTTTGCCTGACTTTCAAACTCTCTGAAGTTATTTCAGTGCGCTGGGGCGTTTTTTTTTGTGAGCCCAGTTTCCTAGAGTTGAGGTTATTCCCCAGTTATCCGCTTTTGAGTACTGTTGCTTACGAAGACTGTTGCGCTCTGTTAAATCGCCCCGCACGGGTAAGCAGAACACGGTTGGTAAGCCACCAAGTACAGAATGTATTGATTGGTTCGATGGTACAGGTATATAAGAGATGAATAACCAAAAGCAAACGATCAATAACCAACTGACGAATCGGTAAGCATTTGTACACGTGATTGGTTAGTTTGTAGCGTGACTTATCTGGCATAATTTAGGACGTCATTGCGTGGGCGTGTAAGCACATGACTGTCTGTCCGATTCTGATCCAACACCCTCCTCTGTTAAGATGAGCACTATTCGTACGACCTTTTAGAAGGGTCCACGTTGAGACGTTTTATTGGAGCCCGAGTTCGTCGTGAATGGCGTGTTTCAATGATGGGGTTTTCTGGTGCCGAGTTTCCTTCCGTGTTACTCTCGGTCATGTTTGTTGGCAGTTCAAACGTATCTAGCAGGATATCTAGAGGTAATTCATGTATGTCTTCCGGTTTATCGCAGATACTGGGGTCACGTCGACGGATGTGGTTTATGTGGTGAGTCTCTTTCTTGCCGTGGACAATGAGTTCATATAACACATGACCTCGACGCTGAGTCACAGTTCCCGGTACCCAGGTACATCCATGGCCATGAAATTTTAGAACAAATACTGGGTCACCTGGGTGGAATTCTCGAGCCTTGGCTCCATGATGTCGGTTAAATTGCTCCTCCATCTTGATGTTGCGTTGTCCCGCCCGCTTGACGGGAAGCATGGCATCGAGTGCTGTTCTAATTCGCCGCCCAAGAAAAGCCTCAGCTGGTGAAACTCCATTTGGTACAGCTGCATTTGGTGTAGAACGGTAGGTACGCAAGAAGATGTCTAAAATTTCACACGTTCTTCCTTCCCCCTCCAGTTTGTGGAGAGCTCTTTTGAATGTATCAACGAAACGTTCTGCTTGTCCGTTAGATTGAGGATGATATGGAGGACTGCGAACATGGTCTATAGCGAATGATTTACAAAACTGCGAAAACTGTGTTGAAGTGAACTGTGTACCATTGTCGGTCACAAGCGTTTCTGGGAAGCCAAATTGAGCAAATATGCGACTTAAACATGCAGTAGTGGTAGTCGTGGAAACTGTGCGTAGAGGAACGATCTCCACTCTAGAAAGGCATCTACGATTATGAGAAGGTATGACCGTTAGTGGACCAGCAAAGTCGGCATGAACTCTTTTCCAGGGACCATTCGGTAGGGGCCAAGAGTGCAACTCAACTTTTACAGGTACTTTTGCAGCACGTGCACACTGTTCACATGATCTGACCGTGCTCCA
>LOND01002404.1:23414-42673 GCA_014220965.1 Paragonimus kellicotti
ACCACGACTTTCGCGACCGCGGCATTCAAGTTTGGATTGGATATCAACACAGGAAGGACATTTTCTCTCTTTCAGCCTTCTCCGGGCGAAGGTGCTGTCTGTTCACCTTCACCCCAAATTCGCATCAATGGAGCCGTTGTCGATAGCTGCGCTGATTTTTGCTACTTGGGTAGCAATTTGTCCACCGATCTGTCCGTGGACCGCGAGTTGAGAGCTCGTGTGGCAAAGGCTAGTGTTGCGTTCGGACGTCTTGAAAGACGTGTTTGGAAGAACCACAGCCTGAAGCCGAGCACTAAGCTCTTTGTCTACCGCTCAATGGTGCTGTCTATACTGCTGTACGGCAGTGAAACATGGACGTTGTATCAGCGGAACGTGCGCTATCTTAGCCGCTCTCGGACGTTCATTCACTTCAAACATCAAGGGTGTCCGATTTCCCCCTTCTTGTTCTGGAGATGCGCTTGTGGAGTCCAATGAACTTGGTGTTGAGCTTCTTCCTGACTCTAGGTTGACCGATCTGGAGTTTGGGGACAACATTGTCTCACTTAGCTCCTCTGCCGGAAGACATGCAGACCATGCTGAGCGACCGGGCTGGTTTGTATGGAATGCGCTTCGCACCTTCAAAGTGCAAAGTGTTACTTCAAGACTGGGGCATTTCCACTCCTACTTTCTTTATTGCAGGTAATCCACTTGAGACTGTGGACAGTTTCACATACTTGGGTAGCACTATCTCGTCAGCTTGTAATATTGCTGATGAGATATCAGCCAGGATAGCAAAGATATGAGTTGCCTTTGCCAAACTGCGTCAACTGTGGCGTCAGAAAGACGTTTGATTGTCGCTGAAAGGAAGAGTATATAATGCTTGTGTGCGTTCTGTTTTGCTCTATGGTTCGGAAACGTGGCCTGTTCGCAAGGAAGATATCAACAAGCTTGCTGTATTTGACCATCGTTGTCTCCGCCAATAGCCCACATTAAGTGGACTGATCGCGTGAGCAATGCGGCAGTTCGCCGGCGCGTATTCCGGAACGCTCGGGATGCGCGATCGATCGGTCAACTACTCACGTTGCACAGCCTGCGATGGTTAGGTCACGTACTCCGTATGCCAGCTGAGCGTTTACCGTACCGGGCATTATATACTGAGACCAACAGTTGGGTGAAACCACGTGGTGGTCAAGCGACAACGTGGTCACGAAATATGAAAACCCTGACTGCTCCACTGAGTAAAGTGGGTAGGTGTCGCCTGCCTGGATGGGGTCCTCGTGATCACTCAAACCGCTGGTTAGAGACGCTATCCGAGATGGCGTGTGTCGCAGTCAATGGCGTACCTGCATCCATACCATTTCTAGTTCTTCCGCTTAGACTTCTATTAATTTTCAACCTTCTTAGTAACGTTTTCTTCTAGGATATTCCACGTCACTGTTGAGGTGAGCGGCAGCCCGAGCCACAGTACCTTTTGGTCAGGCTCATGGCTGTTATGATGATGATGATATTGTCCCTCACTTTTATTTGTTCTTAGTTAGTGCTGCAGACCAGCGTTTTCTCAGGATTCCTGGTGACGTTGAGACTGCGGCTCGCCGTCAGATCGACGCGGAGATTACACTAAGCTCTAAGGCAAGACAGATCCTGTCCGAGTGCATTCCAGGGAATAGTCGTTTCTGTCGTCAGATTTCACATTTTGGTCAAAAGCGGTCGATACGGACCGGAAAGATGTTGCATGTTTGTTACATCTGCGCATGCTCCCATTATCGGTAATTTAAATGTTGTGAAGAACGCCTCCTACGATGCCCTCCTTGATCTTCTGAGACACTAAACACCTGAACATCGTTGTGCTTGCTGATGATATGGACACACAACCCGGTTGTTCTTTTCCAGGGCGGAGGCGGCTTTGTGGTATGTTTAGTGTTCATGCTCGACTAATTGACAGTGGCGATTGACTATTACATCTGTACGCAACTTACCGACGCTGTGTGTCTAGTAGCGCATTTCAGCACAAACGACGGTATTGCACTACATGGTGTCCATCCTGCACAACTCAACCGTGGACGCAACTTAATCATATTGCCATCAGCTGTCGGCGGGGCCACGCCCCCAAAGATTGTAGCTCATTTTGGAGTAACTACCTTGATTCAGATTGTGGCGTTGTTCATGCCCGCTTTGTTTTATGTTTTTCTCAGCTATCATCTGCTCACAGATATGAGGTACTAAATTGGAAGTTAAGCGACGATGGCACACAAGACGCCTATCAAACAGCACTGACACTTAAACTGCCTGGATCACAACAGTGAAGTGACCCAAACGAGCACTGGGAGAAAACCTCAAAGCTATGCGAATTTCTTGTGTAAAGATCTATTCCAAAATGTGCACTGCATATTAAACAAAGGTGGGTTTCTGCGGATTCAACGGAACTTACGTACAAGCATCGATGGATGCCTCCTGACTCCAAATGCGACAAAGATCACTCTGAACTAAAACGCAAACTTACAGTCATTCTTGTTTTCGACAAATTGCCGGGGCATCATGTGGCAACCACAGAAGTATCTGCCTCGTCTCTACCACATTCAAAAGGCTCACGGGTCTCATAATACGGGGAGTTCTGAAACAGAGAGAACCGGATGAGGGTACATGCTGGTTTTGCGTTGTCGGAGATTAACCGACCATACCTCCATCCTGCGACAGACACTGGGGCGTCGCCACCGATTTTCTCAGGCAACAGTCGTGGCATTTTCGAGTCTAAAGGCTACTTTTGACTCGGATGCCCGACAGGCTCTGTGGAGGTGTGTCTTCATTGCAGAAGAGTCTCAGTTAAGAATGCCAGTTTGTTGTGTCATTGTGTACCCATTCCTCTCCAATTTTGTGATGTACGATATTCTGGGAGAAGCACTCAGTGGTTCCGAGAATCTCTGGATGGAGCTCCTATCGCGTAGTAATCTGACGGATGCTAAATATTCGGACGACCTTGCATTACTTTGGTCTTCTGCAAAGTGTATGCAGACCGTGATGAATCTGTCAGGTAATATGGTTGGTCTGTATGGTGTGCACTTTGCACCTTCACAGTGTAAAGTGTTTTCATAAGATTAGGTTCGCACTGATTCTGTCTTCTGTCTCTGATGACAAGCCGCTGGCGATTGTTGATCACTTCACCTTCCTAGGTAGTCAGCCTGTGGTGTTGCTGACAAAATGTCCACGAGGGTAGCGAAATCACGTAATACATTCACCAAGCTCTATCACATCTGGTGTCGCGAAGACGTCCACTTGTCGATTAAAGACAGCTTGCAATGCGTGTGTTCAGTTTTGCTGTTTGGATCAGAGATCTGACCCATTCACGTAGGAAATGCGTATAGATTCTCGATATTCGACCACCGTTGTCTCTGCCAGTTAGCTAGTCCCAAATGGATTGACTATGAGTGACGCGACAACCCGTCGGCGTGTGTTTGGGAAATGTGCAAGTTCACGAGTGATAGCTGAGATAGTGAAGATGCACAATCGTTGCTTGTTGTGTCACGTACTCCGTATGCCCACGGAGCGTTTGTTGCACTGCGCATTTTTTCAATGTGGCTACCGACGCTTGGAAAAAACTGCATCTAGACTAGGCGATGACGTGGTCACGGGCTGTGAAAGTTTCGATCTTTCCGCCGAACGAGGTTAGCATGTGCCGTTTACCTAGTTGGAAGTTCGCGACCAACCCCATCGCTGGTTGGGGACACTTTCTGATATGACATGGTGTGGCAGTCGACGACGAGCCGGTATCCGCAAAGTTGTTGGCCCTCTTTCGTGAGATTCGATTGCTTTTGTTTGCTTATTTTCCCTCTTTTTTCATTCATACCTATTTTTTCTCCTACGTTGACTATTCGTGAACCATTGCTAGGATTATCGGCAGCTCGAGCCGTTGTGCTCACAGGCACGGTTAAAGGCTACAAATGACGATGGTTCGGTTGTGTTCAACCTAGAACGCTTTACTAGGGTCTGCCATGATGACTTCATCGTTTAACTGCCTAAAGCTCATTGTCGATGCACACATCGAAAAAACCACCTTACTGATCTCCTGCTCATTAAACTACGTTTGCCGTACACTTGTTAGTTTGTAGTTGCACGGCCACCCAGCCAACTTTTCACTGTCCTCCAGCATTTTTTTCTCATTTGCACTTTTTAGTTGTTGACTTTCCTAATCCATCTAACCGAAACCATTGTATTCTCCGCCTTTTATTTTTGCTGAGCCGTTCAACACTGAATCAAGTGTGCGTATACATTTTGAACTCCCGCCAATCTGTTGCCCTCTGGTAAATCCTATGTTCGTGTACTATTAAAGTAAGTCAGCAGCGGTAGGGATATTGATGAGCGATTGCAAAACATTGTCAGTTGTTCGGTTAGAATTAGTCGAGTACAACACGACTGAGAGTCTAATAACTTCACTGGATTGTTAATGGTCACTGGGTCTTGTCTGCTTGGGCTGTTTTGACAGGCCCTGATGGTCGAATGACAGTAATACGAGTCGGACGCTGATTAAAGCCCGACTGGCAACTGTGATGCCACACTGTGACAACAACCCATATGTGCCAATTTCCATTTAACTTTACAACGAAGTTTGTTCATGTAAATATCTGGAAGACCGAGTTCAAGCATGGCTTTTGCTCGAACTTAACCAGGACAAAGGGACCAACTTCATTCTTTATTTAGACAGGAGCCAATACAAGGATTGATCACGTATCTGCTATTGGGCTGGAGGTTTACAATAGTAGGTTTTGGTGGAAAAAAGAACACAGTTGAACGAAGTTCGTGGTTTTTGACCTTTGCATTGCGATGCGTTTGCTGTCGAATGCTAAATCTAGTTACATGTGGGGCGAACACTGACAGGCTATCTTAATCTAGACCAAGGGTAACCCTGGTTACCGAGGTTCGAACTCGCAATCGTGTAGTTATTGGTCACTGCCGTTACGGTTGGGACATCGCATCTTCAAAGACTGCAACAGCAAATGGATTTCTAAGTAATGGGATTAATCCGATCTAGCGCTTGTTATGTGGCCAACCAGAAGATATCGATTTGTCATATCCTTAATAATTTTGTGAAACTTGTCGTTTTCAAGCTTACATTGCTTTAAAGACGATTATGCGCAGACACTGGCATATAGACTGGACAGATCTAATCTGTATTTGTACAAAAACCTTGAATAACTAATTGAGTTACGACGACTCGAGCCGTATAGCAGCGGTAACTGACTTAGTTCTAGGTCAAAAGCTTAACCTAGACTGATTGATAATTATTAACTTTCAAATCCTAAGAAATATAATCTGTTCGCAACCCAACTGAATTTTGATCGCATATCATACTGGCTGTGTCGGTTTGCATTGTTACTCACGTGATTCCATAACCTGTCTCAGTTGTGCATATCTGAATTCTTGTGGCGCCCTACCCTCGTACACATTCGTTTCGCGTTTCGCTAATTTAATCGATTAACTTCCTCTCATCGATGGTGTTGACACTAATGATGGTGATTGCAGTCACGTATGAACTGCTGGTTAGCCCTCGTAAACGGTCTGCACGTAGGCTGGTATTTGTTCAAACAAACAATCTGACCTGATATTAGTCTGGTTACATCATTCCTCGATCACTGCGCGTTTATGTACATTTTCTACAGATCGTTTTTTATTGTTAACCCATAATGCTGTTCGTTCTCAGTAGTTTGTCATCTGATGACAGTCGATGAAGTTGTTTGACAACGGTCATTCATTTTTCTCTTGTGTTAGGAGTCATTGTGTTATAACAGGTTGTAACACTGGATTCTGTCTGAACCTTTCATATCTTATATGCACAAGCAAATAACTTTACGAATAACACAGCTCCCTTACTTTACAGAATAACACCTCAAGGTGTCCTGTTGCTTGGCTGTAAAAGCTCGCAACTGTTGTTTGACGTGTTACAATCACTACTATTTTAACACGGCGTGGACAACCCAACCTTTTCTGACCATTGCTCAACTAAATTCTTATATACATACCTCTAGGGAACTAGAAGAGGTCCAATTTTTCCAGCTGTGATCTGGTTTATTCAATTGTGCTCGGGGTATCCATTTGGCCGTTTTCCACATCAAGAGGTTTTGTAGATGTGTACCAAGCCAAGATTTACGCCAGAAAGAGGGACTATTCTAACGAGTTTTGGTCTCAGAATGTAAAAAAAACTGTTCATCGTCCGGATTGGTAACAATTTTGACATCCCTCACTTCACAACATTCTTATTTCAAACCGGCGTGCCGTCTGACCATATCATTGATTAAAAACTTCCTTCTCTGAGTGTTCACTCATCTACAGGCTTCACCACCGTAGTTTGACCTTCTCTGTTGACCGGTTTCCGCCGTTTTTCAGGACTCATTACAGGCATTCTGCTAGCTTGTGGCCGTCCTTTTCAGTCCGTAACCATCACTTTTTCACCCATGCTCATCGTTTTCTAATCGGTTCTCATTATTTCTGGTCACTATTGATTGCCAAATTGGTTTACATGGAATTAAGGCGTACACACTGCGCTCACTTCAAATGGAACACCACTGACACGTGAACTAAGCTTTCTCATTCGGATAGACCTTTTGGTTA
This sequence comes from Paragonimus kellicotti, assembly GCA_014220965.1. Classification (NCBI taxonomy): domain Eukaryota; kingdom Metazoa; phylum Platyhelminthes; class Trematoda; order Plagiorchiida; family Troglotrematidae; genus Paragonimus; species Paragonimus kellicotti. Next base: position 29,994 of record LOND01002404.1, read on the forward strand.
GTCCATTCCAAAAGGAAGCAGTAGAGTCAGATTCCACACTTATCAGAGTCAACCAATAGCGTATATCTTCGTCCTGACCGGAAATTTGCACTCCAGCTCTCGTACTTATGATACTATGGTTTTAACCACAACGCCAGTAATCTCACAATAGGCATGACTGCATAATCGTCCAAACGTTCAAGCAGAACTTTGCTTGGTTAGTGTTCGGGTTGCTCAATCATTTTTCGTCGTTAGTCGATAGCGCGAAGCTCGTGCATCGAACACAGAGTGTGCGGCACTTTACGCGCCAGTTCATTTGCAGTAGCAACGATGTGTACGTAAATGGAGTGAACCGACGTCTACATCAACGCCTGATCGAACACTTGTCAAGGTGAGTGATATACTCACGCACTCAGTCGAGTAGAGAAACACGGCAGAAAGTGGGGAATCCGATCTGTACAAATGTTCTGCATTTTCAATCATTCGATTGCTGTGTTGACCCAGTTACTTCGTTTATCGTGTTTTTACTAACAGACATCCGATTTTGCTCGCATTCAGACTCACCTGGTTTGCGCAGGTCATTTGCTTTCCTTAAAATCCACCGACTGATTGTGATTGGCTAATTCATTTGCGTGTCATTTACTGAGAACTCGTCCCTAATATGTGATTGATGAGACAAATGAAAATGTTAGTATCTCGCAATGTGAGTGTTGCTGCGTTTGTGAAACATGTAAGGGGAAACCTACTCCTTTAGTCCAGTAGAATAACTGTCTTGTTAAAAGAGTCCGGGTAGACAGTGTGGATGACGCTGGACCATTAGCGGTAGAATCAAGCTGTGGTTACATAGGTTACTGTTGTCTGAGTTTAAATAACCTGACAATATCTCTAACCCTGACTGCTCCACTGAGTAAAGTGGGTAGGTGTCGCCTGCCTGGATGGGGTCCTCGTGATCACTCAAACCGCTGGTTAGAGACGCTATCCGAGATGGCAGCGTGTCGCAGTCAATGGCGTACCTGCATCCATACCATTTCTGACAATATCTCTCAAGCGTAACTTAGTATGTTGTACGACGCTAAACGCCCTGTTGTGTACCAGCTAGAAATTTTTTATCAGAACGAAAAACTTGATTTGTACCACAGTGTATCTGTGTACTTCAGTCAAAGGCTTATTGATGTGACACCGTGAATGACTTCATCCCGTTACCAAAACCCACTAGCGTTATAAAATCACCAATTTGATGAGTGCATTTACTCTTCGCTCTTTTAAATGCATTGATAACTGAAGCACTTTCCGGTTGAGCTGTTTTCATTCTTAACCACGTGCGGTATGTTCTTATTGTTTGGAGTTATTTGCGTAGGGTTATTGACACGAGTGTGACAAAAATACTATTTGATCAGGCGGATGCGGTGTGTTCGTCATTGGAAAACAAATGAATCTAGCAGTTTGAAGAGGAGTGACATAATTAACAATATCATTGTTTACAGTTCTACCTTTAGAAGAAAAACTCGCATCAATAGATCATCTCAAAATACAACAGAACCTGAGCTTACTCTGTATAATTTTGTGATTATTCTCTTCGTATTTCCGGGCTGGATTCAAGCCATGTTCACTTGATTCTGCAATCCGGATCTTTCTTTTTCCACATTCTTTTCATATACTTTTTGTCCTCCGCATTCCTCGCATCTGAGTGTGTGCATTTTTTTGAGGATGCATACACTTGTTTTATGAAATTGTGCTGTCTGACTTTGTGGGTAAGTATGCATGCGAACAACTACTTGAGTTGTTCTTTCGTGTCAGCTGACTTAACTCGACTATCCTATGGAGTGATGATCAGGTAAAGCATATTGTTTGAATACGTTTCATTGATGACTTCCATTCATCTTTTGTAGCACGACCCGTCTATTGTGTATTTTTTTGTACGAAGCTGGTAGAATTATTTTGGATGATTATTTTGTGAGACTTATCTTCTGAAGTCTCCCGATCACTGTTATACTAAGTCTGGCTCCGATTCTTCGTTTTATCTGAACCGTTTTACTCGTTTTGATGGCCGTGTCAATTCTTTGGACCTAAAACGTGTATGCGGGTTAGGACTATCACACTGTTATACGGGTTCGATCAATGCGCTCATATTACTAATCATTTTTCAGTTGGTTAACCACCACAAACGATTTACCCCTTGCATAATCTTTACCTGTTTGCATATTGCTGTCGTCTGCTGGACTTTTCGATTCGTAGGATTAGCCGATGAACTGAACCTGCGAATCTGGTTACCAGCCAAACAATCTAAGCTGATTAACATGGCAGCTACGCACGGATGTCCTGTTTGTATATCGCTCACTAAGCGTACCGTGTCCAATCCCAAGCGGGCTCAGTTGCATGCAGTTCCCATGGGGCAACTCAACCTACCGGATCTGTTACGGTACCAGGCTAACTTGGGTCCGCCCAGTCAAATAACTCCCTTCAGTCAACCGACCAATCACTGTCGGTCTGTGCCGATTTTGGCCTGGCGTCCAACCGGATGGGCACATTATTCGGGGATGAAGAAGAAAGGGACCAACAACAGTACACAAACCACTCTGGACTCGTCCACGCCCTTACCCGTTGGTCTACGGTTGGAGCGTTCGAGTGGAAATATTCGCATTTACGGTAAGCATCGCGCAAATGTGTTTTTGTGTCGTTTTAACAAACGCTTATGATCTCTGAGTCAGTGCCCGTCTAGCTTTTTGTTGGTGGTTTCAGCTGGGAGTCAGTCATGCCATGTTTTTCTGACCGTACTTTTAAACCTTTTTTCCCCCTCAAATTGTTCCAGCGGTCACCTTACGGGGTCTCATTTTAATTTGCGAAATGCAATCGTATACTGTTTTCCGCGCAGAGATGATAAATCAGCCAGCGAAATCCACAGGATTCATTCGTTAAAACTGATCAGTTACTGTATTGAATGTTGTTTTTCAATGCCATAACTCGCGTAGAACAATTTGCATTAATAGTAAATGCTATGCGTCGCACCCTTCATTATCAACTCCAACTGGTCAGAAACGGGCTATTCCTAAGATTGACTTTTTTCTCGTAAATTCAGTACTCACTAAGCTTATTTCCATTTGGTGATTCATTTGCCATTCTATCGTGCAAACGATTGATAGATATTAACAACACTTGCATGCCTTTCTGAATAGCTCGGATTAAGAGGCACACATATAACCACATTCGGGACTCTTAATTTTCTGTTATCAGCCCTACTGTGTTCGTTGCTTTCTTTTCGATTTTCATTTCTAACGCATACGGAAACCAAAGGGTTTGTATCATATTCCTCCCCGTTTTTGTTCGTGAAGTACTTTTATTAACCACCATAGCTCCTGTTTTGCTGATTGATTATGTTATTTGTTCATACTATTCTCGCCCGTCTATGTGGGAATGTTGTTCAAAAAGGGCTACTGATCATTCGATTATTTTGTTAGAAAGCTCGAGCCTCTCCAACGCTCTGCCTGAGACTCTTTGTGTTTCCATTGTGACTGACAATTAGACTTTACCGTTGGCGTGTTGGTAGATCTCTTATGTGCGAGTTCATAATGGCTCAGTGGTCCCAACGCTGCTGACTACCAACCTTACGGCTTCCTGCTGAAACCGCGGCTATCCCGACTGCTCTTGATATCATGGTCTAGGTAGTCTGGCAACACCATCCGTACCTTCACATGTAGTCTAAAAAGTTGCAAAGCAAAAAAATATCCACTGGCACTCAACCTCAGTAGCCTCAAGCCCTATGCGCATTCAACATACTGGATCTTTTAACCAGTTCATCTGATTCAACGAAGCACTTGCGTCATAAATAAATTATAACCAATACACAACAATACTGATCGCCACGAAATTGTCGTCAAACTGTTATTATCATTGGGACAAAAAAATGAATCGCACCTTTATTCCACTAACGTCTTCCGTTAACTTGCTTTATGATTTCATGAAATTCCAGAATGACACCCGATTGGCGGGTGTGCGCCTTGCGACACTCTATTAGGAGCTAGACAAAATAGGAACAGCTGTCCATGTGCTAACGAAATGAAGCTCAGAAACAAGTACTGAGTTGACCTGATAGCGAATCGGCCTAAAACCGTGCACAGTAACATTTAGCTCTGGTACTCACACTTGGAGTTGTAACGCGTTTTCGAACTCACCGTTAACAAAACGTTCCTTCCCAATTGTATACATCCCGCAAACAACCACTGTATTGGAGTTCTTTCTGAGTTGTTCACGCGTAACCTTGATTGCTGCTGAGATGATCTGTTCCTGAGTCGGGAAGTCATATTGTGAAGAACAGTAGCTGCGATACAGAAAAGAACAAAGTTTTTAGCATCATTTTAATAGTGCATGCAACAGTATGTTTACGTTCATGCACATATTGTGAGCTTCAAACTTTACCTTTAAGTACTACAGGTTCGGTTACTGTTCTTCTTGGCAGTAGTCTACAAAGTCTCAGTTACTAATTCCGTACAAATCTATGAGGTGGGTAGGCTAATGAATAAATGGGAAATCGTGACGGAGACAAGTCGAAAATTCTACGATTGCATGCCCATCATTGACCGTGACACACAGCTTTGTTTAGGAGCATTTTTATCCGGCAACGTGAATGTCTGTGCACCTTTCAACTTAACGGACGATCTCTTTTGTTCTTGCTCAGCGATGTGATCCAAGCCTTCATAGACGGTGGCCACAATATCACTTGGCTGCCTCCAAGAGGCAGCAACAGCGTTAAACGATAAGCGATGCGACAATCGGCCCGCCGGCATACGGACTACGTGATTAGACCAATGTAGTCCGTGAATCTATATTGCTTCAGTTATCTACCGTTAACTGTAATCGTAAACAGTGATCGAATGTCAAGCGCGAATATACCACGCTTCTTTGGTTCATTAACCGTGCATAAGTCAAAATAATGAGCTAATTCGTGAACACTGCACAATTTTAAAGAAATATTATTTATTGACAGCATTCAGTCTAGGTGCGTCTTTGTGCATGACACGGTGGCAGACGCCTGGTGAGGTAAAACCCACTAACTCAATTTATCCGTCAACCATGAACCGCAGTGTGCTGCTTTCTAGTCGGTTCTTTCGTAAACCAGGTTATCTTCCTTTTCATCCAAAAGTTGTCAGTCTGACGTTGTGATACGTGGAACATAGGTAAGCTGAATTATAGCATTGCAGAAATTCCGCCATCCAAACTATGACAGTTAAAGAAAACATTTAATTCCTCCAATAAATGTTAAACTTACAGTAGAAAGACGGCCATTGTTAAATAAATAATAACATTTCGTATTATCTCTTCAGTACCAAACGAAAACAACTAGGAATGTACATAAAACAAGTGGGATTGGGGGAAAAATCGAAAAATAACGAAAGGGATGAAAGGTTTTGCTAAACTGTTAGATCATTTGGACTCTAGGAGTTCCGTACAAGTGATTTTGTACACAGTACGGGATTGAGACGACTAGTCATTACCACCTCAACGAAACGCAGGAAGTGTGGATTAGCGTGACGCATCCCAGTCTCAATACTTATTGTCTGGCGTTGAACAGGTAATACGAAATGCTATGATCTATGGTATCTCTCTTCTCACTGGTATGGTAAAGGCTGAAAAACAGTTCAATAGAAATTTTAGACCCATCATGTTAAAAGTGGGCAAGTTTCCGGATAACTGAGACTCTGTATATTAACTTATGGTAATAAGGCTGGTTCAGAGAACATATAGCTGACAGATTTCGTACTCAACGAGTTAAATCTACTTAGAGAGCATTTTGTTAGCATTTCTTTCGCAAGCACCATGTTGTTTTCATGACATGTATCCCCGTAACAGTGAACATTTATTACTGTCAACTCTGGAGAGCTTGGCACAAATCTTGATAAGAAATTCTTATTTTTTACTGAAAACTTGCCAACGCAACCCGTAAGCAGTGGAATCAGTACAGAAATGTACAAGCGTATACGAACCTTATAGTCGGCTTGCGGTGGGTTGACAAGTATTTCATCCGTCTCACATAGGATGTCGGATGCCCAACTTTTATGAATACAAAGTCGTATGCTTAGATCACTTTACTTCAGTGTCTGTCTCCACTTTATCTGAAGATTCAAATTGACCGTCACTCACAGTTGACTACAACTTTCGCATTTATGCAAATGTTCTAACCAGCTTCTTTCAGATAAATACACTAGCTCACGTTTGCTTTTGTTAAAAAACGTCAGTAGTGCTTATCCTTACGACAACCGGGATTTGAACACCAGTCACACTTTTATGGAGCAAGTGTGCTGGTCACTTTGCCATTGACCTTTCACTAAGCACGACCGAGTGATCATATCGGAATTCCTAAAATCTTTCGGTCGTGATCAATTGTCCCGTTGCCCAGTCGTCTCAATAGGAGACAAATCGTTGCAAGAATATGCACTAACAGGGGCGAAATTCGAATCTCGCACTTATTTTCTAAAGATGCTGTCTGGAAAATGGATGCAAATATGATAGCTATAATCAACTGAGTGGTGTTCAGTTTGACTCGAACAATTCCTTGACTACTCGCAGTATTCTGCAGATAACGGTTGACTACGTGACCTCAGTCATCCAAACAGAAACGTTGGTCACTGCGTTAAATTGAGTTCAACTCTGTCACGGGTCCGCTCTATCTGAAACAGGATTGTGTATCAGGAGCGAAACAACAACGGCAAGCGTTATCCTATGCACCCTATTCATCACGTGACAAAAGTAAGCTTCAGTTATAAACCTAGGATAACCAGTGGAATAAGCGCATTTTTATTAGTTAAAAATGTTTGAAATGAAACTTTAGTTTGGCTATCAAATTGTGTATCTCTTTTAAGGACCGTTTCGTTTTATCAACGTTCCATCCGCTAATCCAATTTACTCACAAAGCAGATATTATGCCTTGTCCAAACTGCGTGTTCTGCTTTTCCAACGACATGAGATTGAGTTCATAAGCAAAGATTGGTCGAAATGAGACAGTTTGTCTGACGTCCTCATTGCGAATGGAAGCTTGTGGTAAACAATCTACCCAATGTTATGACGGGAAATGTGCATCTGAGAGTCTGGTAGCAGTGACGATGCAGTCTCTCCGTCAACCATAGAACGTAGATGGATGGATCTAGTTATGGTCACCAGATGGCACGACTGTGTAACGTGTGTGCTTCGGGTTGCGTACTTACTTTGTATTTCACACTTAGTTATACGTTACTATACCAGCGATGTTGTAGCGAAAATTCGTTCGATAAAACAAGGTATTTACTGTCTGGTTTGTATGTTCCTACGCCGCTCGCACGTTTTTGTTTGTGAACCGTAATTCCAGCCCATAGTGCACGGAGGTTTCTATTTAAACGTAATGTGCACCTCTGTCTAGTTTCATGCGTTTGGCAAACGCTATCCGTTTTGGATTTTCGCCTACTATTTCTCACTTGTTGGTCCAATTTTGTCGAACGATTATTCGCTCGATGTCTCGTGTTGTTTGTGATTCAACTGTTGTGGGCTTTGACCATATCTTACCGCCGCGTGGAGATATTCCACTGAATGTTGGAGTAATCTGCTGTCCGACCTGGTCACCTATCACAGTACCACCGTTACAGAAGTCAGCCAACGCGTCGCGTAATACGTGAGAACTACCCAAATAAGTGCCTACAGTAAGTTTCACATTGTGTACGCAACGCGCTTGCCTGTGTAGCAACACGAACAGGACATCATAATGTTTTCCTCATTTTGAAGGCGCTTGCGCACATGCGTCCCTTCTCGCCCTGAACAACGAATGGTAGAGTGACCGTGTGCAAACTAAACTATTCATCAGGTTTGTTTCATATCCCAGCGGTTGGTCAAGAAACGTAGAACCTCCTTTTTGACAAGGAAGTCTTACTCGAAGTTGGAAAGTTCCATGTGTCTCCTAATGCCTCTAGAACCATTATTAACAATCAGTGACTGACTGAGTCAAACTCTTTTTTGAAGAACACGCTAGTCATACAGTCAGCGAAAGAACTATTTTTGTGACGTTAAATGCGTACAACGTCTGGCATTTGCAGTTTCATCCTAATTAACTCATGGAATGTCTTGGCTTATTGGTCACCACCGTACCCATTCAATAATCGTTTTTGGGTAACTGTCTGTTTGGAACTTCTAAGGACGATATTTGTGTGGCCACAAATTGTACGTATTGATTGGTAATCTTTCTAATTTAATTAAACAATAAGAGGAAGATTCGGAATATTAACGTTTCCACTTTATCTCATCAGCCGGTTTAATAGAGCCTAATCTAATTGTATACACCAAAGGACATAGTAACAGCGATTAGGCAAAACACATGGAGAGGAGTAGACAGAGTATTACAATCCTGATGAACTTATACTATGGTTTGTTGTCTGTGGCGCACCCAAAATTGATGAACAGGGTTTTGGTGGTGTTTGTATTTCATCGGTTATGTTAAATAATAGCGCAGTGAATAAAGCGATCGTGTCGACCATGTGGCCTGTTTCCAAGACGTGTTTCATGATCGGCCACCCAAGGTTTATGACTGTTTGCCTGGCCACTTATTTGTATCGTCAACTGTAGCAACTATTTGGTACAGTGTTTGGCCATTTGCTGTCACAGATGTCGATCCGTTCCGCCGCTCAGGTTGTGGCTATAGCTGCAAATGATCTGATAGATAATGTGAGACAGAATGGCTGGATGAACCAAACATATTTGTGAAACCTACTCCACAGGTTGGATACAGCAGATAAAATTAAGATGCAGGACATACGCAATTCAAGACGGATTGCAACTGAGGATACACAATATTGACCAGTCGATCCACACGAAGTGGATGTTGGAAAACCCATATTCTTGTGTACAAAAAACGCCAGAGTTTTCCCGTTTCTGTTTATTGTGAATGTCTATGTCAATGCCAAGGCTGTAATCAGTTGTGAGTTATATTCACTTCACGCCAGCGTCTAAAAACGTTTAGAGATATGTGCCCATCAACAGCGTGTTAGTTCAAAACTTTCAGATACCAGCCGGTCCCCTGTACAACTACTTCCAGTTTTCCTGGCACTGTTTCCGTAATACTACCTCCATAGACAATGGATTTCTCAAAACACTGATTGGCAGGACTAAAAGAGTAAAAGTTTGTAACGTATGCCATCTTTAAGACCTTAAATCTTTTAATGCTATCTGAATAGAACTATCAAAAGACGAATTATTGCGTGTATTCGTTTCACGCAACTTCACCAGTTGCAAATGTGTGATTAGTGTGAAAACAAAAAAACAACGCCTATCTGAACGGTTAATCTCAGATCGATCCGGTTCTTGTGTTTATTGTTTCAGTTAAGAGCTGCTGTTTTTATTTTTGCGCTAGTGACACGTTTACAAATGATCGGAATGTTTAAAGTAAATTAGTGCCGTAATTTATGTCTTCTGACCACTTTATTCACATGCCACTTTTGTTTTTCTGATAAATTCGTTAAAAGAAACTCAGCGCTCTGTATCTGGTTAGTTTCAAGGAAGTGCTGCGCGAACCAGTCTTTTGATGCTTAATTCACCGACATATGCGCCGTCGGATGATCTGGCAATCCTGTTAACAGCAGGTTTCGAAGTAATGCGTGCGTGCAAACTTCTTTGATTTGAACTCATGCCTTGATTTCGTTATGAGTAGAAGCGCACGTCGACTGGATGGCATGAGCCTTTTGGGAACCCGGACATGATCGGCCGAGAACGCTTTCAACGATTTCGTTTTTTTACAGCTGATTTTCCTGGTGCTAATTGACATGATATTATCCAACATGAAAGTCTGTTCTAACGTGCTGTGATCAAAATGAGTTCCAAACATCGTCTTTTATGGTCAGGTGCGGCCTACAGTGAACACAGTAGTTCAAGCGAACTGAAGCAATTTGTCAGCCAACTTCGTCCGCTTCATGTGCAGCAGACCGTATTTGGAGGGGCTGCGAGCGAAACCAGAGGACAAATCAATGAATGGCTATCTGCTGCTCGGTAACTGGAATCATCAACGAACGGAACGGATTTTTTTTTGAAACAGATTCTTATATTTTTATAATTTGACCGCAACGCTATTCTGATTGAAATAGTTTTTTTTATTGATGTGCGCATTTCACTTTGTATTGCACGCCACATAACTGAATATAGCCTCATTGAGCCATATTAGCTTGAATTCAACAACGTACTCAAAAGTCTAAATTAAAAGTCTGATAGATGTCTTTTTTGAAGCAAGGGCGAGGAACATACTGTATCACTGCGTCTGTCGGCGGAAAACGTCAGTTGTGTATACGATCTGAAGGTGTTCCCAGTGCTTATGGAGTTTAAGAGGCGTAGTGCAACAGTTTTTCTGCTTCGTTCATTTATTCACAAACGGTCAAGTGCCCAACAATATGGCACTGCCACTCATCATGACAGCGGCGAAAAATATCCTGGCAGAAAGTGAAAGCAAAACGGGATAGACTTATATACAGAAAAGCCAGTAATGTCGCGGTGATAAGCACCTCGTTTGATACAGTACGTCATTGTATCCAGCGAAGATTCCAGTCAGAGGTTTGAGTGAACGCGAAATGCGAAGCTTGGTAGGCGAAACCGCCTTTACTCAACAGAACAGTCAGGGTCTGTATATCTGGTGGCCGTTTTGTTGCCTGACCGTGTGCTGTTGTCTACCTGCTACGGATGCCGGTAAGTAACTCTTGATACGGTTAGTGCTCAATCGGTACACGGAGCACGTGCTCCAACCAGCGTTGACTACACTATAGTCATTTGACCGATTGGTTCCGTATCCGAAGCTATTGGAAGTACGCGCTCACGAATTGTGTTGCTCACGTGATCATCGTGCCACAGTGACAACCATGATCGAACACGGTGACTGTCCAAATATCCGTTGCAGTCAAGGCTGATCCTAAGCAAACACGGAACCAGAACCTGCAGGCTCTCGCAACGGGATCAGAATGACTGTGACGTTATCTGCGTGTGTGGCCAGCCTAGCGACAAGCCAGTCGAGACGCAGACATATATTGATTCAAAGATGTTAGGCCTTCAACGGCGAGTAAGTTGAACGATGACTGTAAACATGTCTTACCTTCCTCAGTTGTCGCTGTTCTCTCACAGATTGAAAACGATTACCCGTTTTTTGGTAGGCTTGCAAATGAGCAAGCATCCACCATGACCTCAGAGGGGTTGAGAATGGTTTGTGCAAACATTTTATCCCGGCGACCATCAGCGAAGTGGTGGACAGCTGTTTTGGCCTTGTTGAATGTCAACACCACGCGCGCCGGAGAATCGAACTTCTAACCCGTGGACAGATGCCAGAATGGTAGTCTAGACACCTGCGCAATAGACCGCAAGGTCGTGGTCACCAGGGTTGCAAGAAGGCATGCGAGTGTGTGAAAGAAAGGCCAAACAGCTAGATTTATCACAATTATCTGAAGTTTTCTGTTGTGCTGAGCATGTGGATGACAATGGAGCTTTCGCTAGCAGAATATTGATTGGCAGTTGATCGTTGAGTGATTGGTGACCTTTGTGCTCACTAGTCCGTTGTCTTATACGATTAGCATAGCGTGTCCGAATGAAGTTTATAATTCGAGCGCTATGGTCCAGTTTATTCTTGCGATCGGTGATGACGTCTGGCACCCGTTGTGACTCATATTCCGCACATAGACTGGTTCTGTATACGGAAACTTGGACTGCGACGTGTCATGCCTGACGAACTGCAATTCCATGAGTTCACTTCGATCTGTTGGGCGAATCATTTGTCCTATTGCAACAGGTGCCATTCTTAATGGTTTTCCTTTATATGTTCCAGCCGGTGCCTGCTGTTCCGTCGTCAAATCGTCGGGTGTTAAACAGTAGATACGCGAGAAATTATCCGTCGCCTAATTTTGTTCCTTTACTCTCCAATTTTCGCAATCATAAACGCGTGCACAAATTTCTCGGCTTGGCCATTAAACTGCGGTAAACGACCGCAGGTCAGATGTTTCCTCTGGTACACGATTCCAGTAAACCAAACTGAACTGTAATCCACTGTAAAATAGAATAATCATTGGAGATGCGGAAAGATTGTCAATGATATGGCTCTGCTGTTGGGGAGAAAATTCGGCAACTTTGAGCATGCGCCGGCTGCTGATAAGCGCAGGACAATGTGCAAGTTCCAAACCAACTCGGGACCACGGTTTGTTAGCGTTAGGCGATGTATATACATCGAGTGACCACATTCCGGCACATATTTGTTTGGTAACAGATTCTAGTGTAAATTTGCAACGTTACAGTAGATCGCTCAATACAAACATCAAACAGTTGGGTGAAACCACGTGGTGGTCAAGCGACAACGTGGTCACGAAATATGAAAACCCTGACTGCTCCACTGAGTAAAGTGGGTAGGTGTCGCCTGCCTGGATGGGGTCCTCGTGATCACTCAAACCGCTGGTTAGAGACGCTATCCGAGATGGCGGTGTGTCGCAGTCAATGGCGTACCTGCATCCATACCATTTCTAGTTCTTCCGCTTATCTTCTTTTATTAATTTTCAACCTTCTTAGTAACGTTTTCTTCTAGGATATTGCCACATCACTGTTGAGGTGAGAGGCGGCCCGGGCCACAATACCTTCTGGTCAGGCTCATGGCTCTTATGATGATGTCCATGGAACGACGAGACATTACAAGTTTGTTATCACATGACACTCCTGTAGACTCAACATGGATT